>APFE031702299.1:27738-108454 GCA_000404065.3 Pinus taeda | reverse complement strand
GAAGCACGAGATCATATCCGAACCAGTGTGGGAATCAATCCTTCCTCATTGGGAACGATAGAAGATATTCACGTATTAAAAACGGTAAACCTCAGATTGACCATTGTCGAGGAGCCTCGGGTCACCTGTTGGTAAACCTTGGATTATGTCAAGGAGCCTTCAAGGGGATTGAGCTTGTTACTCTGCCCTTGCGTGCATATCGGATCGTAGACTGTTCCCCCAGGTATAGTTGTTTCCATTGGTGACCTTAGTGACCATAATATTTAGGATTCTTTCCTAGGTGACGGTGGAGGGAAGATCCCACTGTACCTAAAGAAGACATCGACTAGACTCACTTGGACTCTCTGGGGGGTTATCTTCACTCGAGACGGTTATAGTGGAGAAACTTGTGCCAGTCTATTTCATTAAGTAGGTTGTCTAGGTAACTGTTCCAATCGCCATTTCTGTATTGAACTCAGCGACGTTAGATTTCATCACCAACTAGTGTTTTCGATCCGGAAAGATATTGTTTGTGTGTGGTTTGATCTCCTAGATTTATTAGGTGTGTGATTCAAATTGTTTGGTTCTTTAGAGACTTTAGGTGATTTTCTTGAGATTTTCTTTGTTTTCGTGTGAAGTAATTAAATAATTAATCGTGGCTAAATTATTGAGACAATCCCATCGACTGCGGGGGCAGCCTCCCGAATTTCCACCAAGTCAACTTGAAGGGTTACGAGCTCTTGTCACACATAGTGAAAGTAGGGTTGGGTTGCCAGAGGCTGGAGAGTCTCCGTTAATTATACATCCTGATCATCTAGTGCAAGCAATAGAACATATTTCTGAACCAATTTCATTTTCCGAGGTTACTGGTAGTATCACTCCTACTAGCTCATTAGCCGAAGAACCTGAAATCTCTGAACCTGAGACTGAACCTGCTACTACTCCATCTTCAGGATTTTCTTCTCCTGTTTCTAGTGGTCCTAGTTCACCCGGAGTAGAAAATATCATTACTGAGAATCTTCCTTCTGGACTCATTTCCATCAAAGAAATTGTAAGTTCGAGTCCGAACGAAGGTATAAGCATCCCTGAAAATCAACCGACCATCAAACTTAGGGAGCGTGAATCCATTTTCTACAATCCCATTAGAGGTGACGCTTGGTATATTTCGTTGACCAATTTCTTAGAAAATCTAGGTCTCGCGTCTTCACCACCTCAATTTCCTTTCCATCCAACACCCAGAGGTTATTATCCTCCTTTGAATATGTCAAGACAGTCATCCTTGTTTTCGCAGACACCAGAAAATTTTTTACATGGCGGTCCTTCTGTTCCTCCTGGGTATCAGTGTTTATCTGGTATGTTTTCAGGAGCATCTCCTCAACCCATCTTATATGTAGCATCTCCTGGTCATAACAGAACTAAACCGTTAAGTGTCGAAGAGATTCTTATGATGCCTGGTACTACTCCTAATCCGCAACCTCAAGGTAATTCAATACCGTCTGGGGGGGCAGCCGCAAGGTACTCAAATACCGCCTGGGGAACAACCTCAAGGTAGTCCATTACAGCCTGGGGGGAAACCTCAAGGACAGTATGTCCCTACAGGATAGTATTTTCCTCAAGGTCAACCCCAGTATCAATATGTACCTCAAGGTCAACCAGAGTATCAATATGTGCCTCAAGGTCAATACCAGCCTCAAGGTTAGTACCAACCCCAAGGTCAGTACCAACTGCAAGGTCAATACCAACCTCAAGGTCAGTACCAACCTCAAGGTTTTCAACCACCTTCAAGTCAATCATTTGTTCAAGGACCCGGAAATGTACCATATAATTATCAATCTTACAGTCAACTTGGTTTTGGTCCTCAATATGCTCAACCTGTTATGGTTCCATACCCCGGAATGAACGTGGTGTGGGATCAACAGACTCTGCAACCCAGTGTGCAGTTGTCATCCCAATCTAGACAGTCTTTTGTTTTTGGTTCACCCCAGCAACCTGTCCAGCCTACTACTCAAACTTCTACACCTGGGGTAGCTCATCAGTCTAGGCCTAGTTCACCTCAAACTTCATCCCAAATGTCTGCTGCAACTGTTGCAGCCTCTGTTCAATTCACTCCACCCATTTCTGGAGTATCAGCGGCTCTAGTTTCTACTGCTCTTGTATCAACTCCTCAAGCCTCTTTACCCCAGTCTGGACCTACAATCTAGACTCCGGTTTCCATGCCTATAGAACAACCTGGGCCTAGTATGATCGTCACAAGTCAACCCCAATTTACTTATCAACCGTACCAGGGGCAGTACCAATTCAGCCCTACTGTGTAGAACCCAGCTTATCAGTATCAACCGTACCCTGGGTATACATATCAACAACCTCAACAACCATAGTATGGTCCAGTTAATCCTGGTTTTCCAGGAGGATATAATATCCCAAATGCGAATCCGATACCAAGTTATCCTAGATATCCTCCTCCTAGGGCTGGTCTTATGACCCCAAGTTTTTGAGATTTGAACCATCAATTACCGTTTATAGCAACTTTGGATTTGCCTGACTTGTCGCGCCTTACGAATGATCCCATTAATTATCTTCCGTTTTGGCTGCCAATGCCGAATAAGTTGCCTAGTGATATACCAAAGTTTGAGGGGAAGTCAGGAGAAGATCCGTCTAATCATGTGACGACTTACCATATCTGGTGTGCATCGAATTCCATTATAGATGATTCAATTTATCTTCATCTTTTTCAACGCACTTTGATTGGCTTTGCAGCCAAGTGGTACATTGAGTTGCCAGGAGGCTCTTTTTACAATTTTAGTCAGTTAGCCACTTCCTTCCTTACTCATTTTCAGCTGCCAGTCCGATATGACAATGGAACAGAATTATTAACTTCATTAAAGCAGTCGAAATCCACATACATTTCAGACCATATTCATGAATAGCGACGTCGACATCGTTTAGTGAAAGTTTTTATCCCAGACCAAATTATGGTAGAATGGTTTGTAAAATCGTTATTACCCAAAATAACTGAAGATGTAGCTAAGGCAGGAGTAGTTACCGAAGAGAAAGTAATTGCTCAAGCTCAGTACCTTGACTTAATTTATACGCAGACAGGTACGTTACATGAGAAAATCCCCGACCTTCCGAAACAAAATCAAATAGCTACACCTCTCTCAGGGTCTCATGCCGCTGACGGTATGACTGGTACTGTTAATACCAAGAGTAAGAAGAAATCCTCCAAGAATTCTTCTCCTATTATAACTTTACCAGATTCCCCGAAGGGAGAAACTTCACCTAAAATTTCTGCCGATGTTCATGTTGTAGAATCATCTACTACCAAATCAAAATCTAACGGTAAGAAGAAAGGCAAGAAGAAGAATAAGCAAAACTCAAAGGATAAATCCAACAAACCTAAATTTACTAATGAGAAATGTAAACCTCGTTATCCTTGTCTCATCTGCGATGAGGAGCATTTTACAAGAGATTGTCCACATCGTGCCAAGGTTGCGAAAATTGTCAAAGGTTCACAAACACCTATTGTTTTGAAGGATCCTTTTCCAAGTCAAGACAGTAAGATGATAGGTTCTTCCTCTAGTGCCTCGGAAGAGCCCATAATGATGATGTCACATGTAAGGATTGCGACATGATCGCAAGATTATGGAAGTAAAATTCCTCTTGGTGGTAAGGAAGCGGAATCTTCTAATTCCAATCCATCAACCTTAGCTCCATCTGGTTCCGATCCACTACAGATCGAGAAACCAAATCTCGACTTAGTAATCAAATCACCCGCTAAGGGTATACTTCGAAAGTCAGCTTTCAATCCACATGCGAGAGCTGCTCAAAACTATAACATTGTTGAAGATTTAGCTATTTCACCTTCAGCAATGTCGGCTTTGGAAGTGCTACAATCTTGTCCAGCACAGCGTAAAATGCTATTGTAGGCTATAGGAGCTATTGATCTTCAGGACTCAAACCTCATAGTCTTCGATTTAGAAAATAGTACACCTCATTTACCTCATCAAATGGCTTTCACGATTCCCATGTTAGTCAAAAATAGACCTTGTTTTAGGACTGTGATTGATGAGGGAGCTTCAACGTGTATTATGTTGATACGGTGTTGGAAAACCCTTGGTTCTCCTACACTTAATCAATCCCTGACGATTCTGAAGGCCTTTGATGGCCGAAGGTTTCATCATTATGGCATTTTGCAAGACTTACCTATAGGGGTTGAAGGAAAAATTGTTAGTCTAGATGTGGAGGTGGTTGATGCCCCTCTGGATTACAACCTTCTTTTGGGTTGTAGCTGGTCCTACGCCATGACTGCTGTTGTTTCATCGGTCTTGCGACTTATTAAATGTCCACACAATGGAAAGATCATTACAATAGACCAGTTAACTTACTTTTCGTCCGACCCATCCTCTGTTGAGAGTATTCAACATGTTGGTAAAACCGCTATCTCTTATAAGGATGTTGGAGTAGGATTGGTTAAAGATTCAGGTTTACTCGGAACTTTTTCATTTCCTCCTCCCAACATACCGTCTCCTTTCGTGACCATTCATATGATTTCGTCAAAATCCATAATTCTTGACAATCCTTGGATCATTCCATTCGATTCCGAGGTCGACTCGCTTGGCGATGCCATGCCTTTGAGTCCCTTTGAAGTTGCTTATCAGGCAGTACAGTCGTTTGTCGACCCAAGTTCAACCAATCTTGATCTAGTGAATGAGATCCATGGAAAATCACTTTCAATCTCAACCTCAGATTCAACAACCTTTTCGGAAACCGTTCACACCGATGAACAAATTCGGGAACTGTTGTCTATTGATGCATTACCATGGGAAGATCTTCATCATCAGTCTTCATTTTTACCTGAGATTGATCATTTTGAAAATGATTTTTCATCTATTTTTACTGCTGAATATGTCAAAGAACCGCAGAATCCATTGAAACATCCTGATTATGAACAAAATTTAGCCAATATTTCTCGAACGGTTCCTATCGACATTTCAGTCAAACCTGGGATTGAAAATATTCACATAGGTGCTTCTCGTATGGACACTAAAGTCAACACATATAAAGCCCTATTTCAAGAATTCCACAACGTATTTGCCTGGTCCTATGAAGAAATGCCAGGAATTTATCCTTCAATCGTTGTTCATGAGATCAAAATCTACTCGGATGCTAAACCCGTCCGGTAACGGTTGCGTCAGATACACCCATGGAAAGCTGCTGCCATCAAGACAGAAGTTGAGAAATTACTTAAAGCAAGTTTCATTTATCCAATTCCTTTGACATATTGGGTATCGAATATTGTTCCAGTTACTAAAAAACAAGGGACACTAAGAATATGTATTGACTATAGGGATATTAATCTTGCTTGTCCCAAGGACAATTATCCCACACCCTATATCGATCAAATTATCGATGATTGTGCTGGCAGTGAAATTTTCTCCTTTATGGATGTCTTTTCCAATTACAATCAAATTAACATTCTACCTGCTGATCAACCAAAAACGACATTCATCTGTCCATGGGGGACATTTCCTTATTGCAAGTTACCTTTTGGATTGAAGAACGCCGGAGCAACTTTTCAAAGGGCAATGTCTTATGCGTTTCATGAAATCAAGCACATTGTGCAGCCTTATCTCGATGATTTACCAGCTCATTCATTACGCAGAGCCGACCATCTCACTCACTTATGATCAATTTTCATGAGATGTAGGCATTATCAGATTAGGTTGAATCCGCACAAGTGTGTTTTCTGTATAGAAACGGGTCGGTTACTGGGATTTGTTGTATCCAAAGCCAACATTTGTGTCGATCCTTCGAAGGTCGAAGCCATCATCAAGTTACCACCTCCTTCGACACTTCGCCTACTCCAGAGTTTGCAAGGGAAAGAAAACTGTTTACGTCGTTTCATTCCTAACTACGCCCATATTACAAAAGGTTTCACCCGGTTGTTGAAATAGAACACTCCATTCTTTTGGGACGAGATAGCTGACAAATATTTTGATGCACTTAAACATGCGTTGACCCATGCACCATTATTGCATCCTCCCAACTACAACCAGTATTACTTCTTGTACCTCGCCACTTCCCATTCCACCATTGGGATGGTTTTAGTTCAACATGATGAATTCGAAAGTGAACATGTGATCTATTATCTTAGTTGGACTCTAAATCCAACTGAGTTAAAATATTCACATGTGGAGAAACTGGCCTCAGCTGCAGTCCAAGCTGTTCAGCGATTTCGTCATTACATTTTGTTATGCAAAACCACGGTCATTTTTGACTATAACCCTATGCAATACATTTTGACTAAACAATTGCTAGGGGGCAAGTATTCCAAATGGATTGTCATCCTACAGGAATTTGACTTGGAATTTGAGAAGGCCAAGTCAAAGAAGTCTTTGGTTTTTGCGGAATTAATGTGTGACTTCCCTCGTGCTGATACCGAACATGTCGCGGAAGCACCCATTATGAATGGATCCTTTTTCCTTATCAGCACTGTTGATCCATGGTATGGAGATATCATTGTCTATCTCCAAACCCAACCTTTTCGGCCAGACATTTCACGATCTCAGTGCTGGAAAATACAATTCCAATCCCAACCTTACACTATTATTGGAGATAGTCTTTATCGTCGTGGGGTGGATTATGTTTTCCGTTGTTGTCTTACTCATGACGAGGTTGAAAAGGTTCTTAATGACTGTCACTCTGGAGCATGTGGCGGCCATATGTCTGGGCATGTCACAGCCCAAAAGATTCTACGTGCTGGCTATTTCTAGTCGTCCTTATTCAAAGATTGTATTACTGCAGTCCAGAAATGCCACAATTGCCAAATATTTGATCATAAGATGTGCTCTCCTCCTGCTCCTCTCCGCCCTATCATTGCCATTGGTCCATTCGCAAAATGGGGTATCGGTTTTATTACATGTAACCCTCACTCGGCCGGGGGGCATGCGTATATAATCCTTGCGGTCGATTATTTTACCAAGTGGGCCGAGGCGATGCCTGCATTTTCAGTAGATGGCAAAACTGCTGCGATTTTCATTTTCAACCATATAATTGCTAGGTTTGGTGTTCCCCAAACAGTTATCACTGACCATGGGAGTCATTTTCGAGACATCATGATGACTGAACTTACAGATCAGCTTGGCCTGCGTCACGATAGTTCCACTCCATATTACCCATAGGAAAATGGTCTGGTTGAAGAAGTCAACAAAGTTCTAGTCACCATGATCTAACGAATCATTGGGATTCATCGGTCGAATTGGAATAACATGTTATTTTTAGTGCTTTGGGCGTACTGAACCTTAGTCAAAACATCAACAGGTTTTACTCCCTTTCAACTGGTTTACGGTTTAGAGGCAGTATTGCCCATTGAATGCGAAATCCCGTCATTACAAATTGCCATGCAATTATTACCAGCCATTTCCGAAGAGGAAAAACATTTATTATACTTAGCTCAATTAGATGAGAATCGACGTAATGCTGCATTAGCTGTCGAAACTCATGCCAAAAGGATTAAAGCTTAGTATGATCGGAATGTTACACCCTGCAATTTTTCGGAAGGAGACCTAGTCTTACTTTACGATCAAGCAAACGATAAGCTAGGGGCTAGCAAATTTGTACCCATGTGGCATGGTCCATGTATCGTCAAGCGAAAGCTGGCAAAAGGGGCCTATGAGCTAGAAGATTTTGACAGTGTCTCTTTAGGTAAACCTAGGAATGGGCTTTATCTAAAGCGATATTATGCTTAAAAGATCAGTGTGGAGATTTCTTAGACTAGTTTCTTTCTAAATTTGGTGTGTTCTTAGATTAAGGATGCGTGCTTTACTTTAGAGAGTGTTTTTCATCATTATTCCTGCTTATCTTTATTTTACTCTTGATATTGCAGATGTCGACGCATCTCTAAACATACATCGGTTTCGCTGATGGTGCTTGTCGTAGTACACGGAACATCTCTTCCGCAGCTTGGGTTATCTATTCACCCTCTGATGAGTTAGTATCTATGCATGGGGTAAGCCTCGGTCAAACAATGAACAACATTATAGAATACAGTGCAGTGATTGAATTATTATTTGAATCCATTTCATTTGGAATTCGAAGTTTGATTGTTAATTTAGATTCAGGACTCATTGTATTACAGCTTAATCGAGTTTATGCCATTAGAAATCTAGTATTATTACGATTATTTTTTAGGGTCTGTCTTTTGGAACGAGAATTTGATTACATAGAATCTCAGCACATTCCAAGATATTTAAATACATTAGCAGATGCAGTTTCTTCTCGAATGTTAAATAGACATTTGCATTAAATCAAACAGTAAATTTAAAAACATCTCATTACATGTTTTGCAAGATAACCATAATAATAATATAGCATAGCATAAGAGTGTGTCAAAATATACATCGTCCTCGATAATAGGTTGAAAAACACCTTATGATCAGCAAAAATGATAGTATAAAAAGTCCAAAAAGGAGTCTACAAGGAAATCATCCTATCACTGGTGATGATCCTGATAAGACACCACTACTTGGGCCACCCTACAAAGGAACATCCTAAAAGGTCCTAGGACCCCAATCACATAGCACTGAAGCCTAAGAGGAATGTCATCTATGCTAGTCTCCAGAATATCTGCGGTCAAGTGCTCTAGATGGCTCTCCAACTCGGCCAAGGTCTCTGCTAATTGGTCCTATGGGGTCGGTGCTACGGCAGCTAGTTGTCTTCGATCATAGGGCTCGAGAGCGGTTGGTCGCCGTGGACCCACATCTACATTTAAAACTTTTTACTATTAGTTTTGGGACGATTTAAAAAAAATAAAAAATACATATATAATTAAAATGTTGAAAACAATTTTACCTCTATCATCCCATTGCTCTCTTGCTGGAAGAGCCATGTCAGGATCACCACGATAATCCATCCCAGTGTATGGAAAATCTTGAATAACAAAGAGTTGGTTCTCTAACCAATGGAAATACTTTGATGTGAATCGAACAACCTCAGTACCCTCCTCAGGATGGCAAGCCATGACTGCAACCTGTCATGCGGAAAGAGTTAATCTTGCGGACAAAACCAACCTCCCTAGAAGCCTAAGACTTTCTAGTGACAAACAAGACAATTAAGAGCAATCCTTCTCTAAACATGCATTTACCATACAAGAAATCAAGTGTTTTTTGATCCTACCTGTAGTCCAACGTTGTTGTAGTAGTCCAGCCTCGTCGATCCGGATGAGCTCCTCCTTCACTTCAAAACCTGCATTCACTAACAATCAAACGATTACATAGCACCTGAATATCCCATAAAATAAAACATATTCAACATATAGACCAAGGAGTATATGAAACAACTCATTAATAACAAATTGTTGAGAAGAATGGACTTATTTGTATTAATAGGAAACAAAAGAAACCATTACAACCTGAGCCTTGGTGTTGTGCAAGTTCCTCCCAGGGTCCAGCAAGAGTTTTCCTTTACTTTGATAAGCTCACCCACTTCCAAATGAAACAAGAAAGGATGGGAATCTCTCATCACAAGCTTCTACAAGGAAGTCCTAATTCCAGCAGCATCTACCCTTTGGAATGTTCAGCTTTCAACCTCCCCTCCTCTGGCCCAATGCCTGTATTTATAATGTTCTAGAGGAAGTTAATCAGGTCCAACATTAATGGGATAAGCCCCTCTTTTGGATGGGGTAGCTCCTCTCTTGATGGGATAAGTTCCTCTTTCATAGGGATACATGAACCATCTGGAGGCGCTCAATACATGTCAAACAAGATTCTAGAATGCTCTAGAAATGACCACAAGTAACTTTTTTAAGATGAAACTCATGCCTTTTGACCTTTACAGGAGTACACACCCATCCCTTGACATACAGAGCGTACAAGTACGCAGGTATTATGAACTCGGGATGCGTACACGCAGGTAAGGTAGAGAGAACCTGCGTACCCAGAGATAAACATGTTTTTTAATGGCTTTCTCTCTTTCTTGAAGTTTGACATGGAGAGCAGAGGTATAAGGCTTGCCAAGGAGGATAGTATGACTGTTGATGGAGCCATACTAACTGCAGATAGTCACGGTGACAAATTTTAGTGTAACACAACCCATCGCATGACCCGAGGATCTTGGGGAAGTCTAGCCTCAACAGTGAGTTGTTGTGGAACCAGCATAGGTACCCTCTCTAGGGCAAAGCTGACAACTAAATAACCATATCCAAAGTTCTTTAGTTGTCCATTCTTCGCCCTAGTCAATTGGCCCTTCACTTTGGCCAATACAGCATCGCACCAGTTGAAGATGGTGCCTCGGAAGCAGTCTACTACCATGCGCATATGGGAACCTGTAGTTAGATGCAATGCTGCGCTCCTGCATAGTCTGGTAACAGTAAAAGCGATCACCTTTAGTTCAGGGCAAGAGATGGTTTCAACATCTATCCGTTTGTCCGAATTCTGGTTATTACAGAACTCTAGTCGGAGACTAGCGACAGATTGGCCACCTGGCCTAGATCCGAATAGAGATAACTCTGCACCTCTCTTGGGCAAGCCAGTCAAAAAGTATATGTCATTCGGCTCAATTTCGAGTCGGTTGCCACCAATAATGAAGCACTAGTCCTGTATGCTCCACCTGTTCACCAGCCATTGTAGAAAGTCTACATGTGCCCTCATGCCAGGTATGGTCCAAAATTTGAATAGCCCGCATGCTCTCAATGCCTATAATGAAGGTGGATGGAGTAATGCAGCTTGATCCACGTCCTCGTGCTCTCTTTCCCACCAAACAAGCATCTTGTGTACCTGCATTGCAAAATAGGTGGATTAGAATTTTCATTTCAAAATTATATGGAGCAAAAATGTGGAATTTAGGGTTTAAAATCCGCATTCCGCGGGGTTCGCACCCATCGCTTTAGAGACAGTGCGTAGGTGCACACTTCTCCTCAAGGACAGGTGCGGCACCCCGACTTTTCTCTGTGCATAGAAAAATCGGGGTGCGTAGGGGCCACATGGCGCCCCTACGCAACTGACGCGGGCAATTTTTTGCCATAATTTTCCTCTAAAAATCAATTTCTAAACCCTAAAACAAAATTTTAAACGGATGAAATGCAAGTCAGGGACAATGCGGATTACCTGGAGAAGACAGTTCTCAATTCCAGCGGTCAGATTTTTCGGAATCTCCACAGGAATTTTTCTACCAAAAGCTCTTACTTTTTACACCAAAGGAAAACGGTAAAAATGAACTTGTAAAAGCCCTTTTCATAAGATTTTTTGAATAAATAAATTAAATTTATTTATTTTTTACTTTGAAAAGGTCATTTTTGGTGCATTTTTAGTATTTTTAAAACAGATATGAGTAATGTTTGCAGTTTTTTGTGTAGAATATTGGGTATTCAGGTGAAATTGGTCATTTTCGACAAAAAACACATAGGAGTCCTCTTTAAGCTCTTTTCTGACTCGTAAAATATGAAAAGATTGCTGAGTTTTTCTTTTTAGACTCATTAAAATGGAATTAAAAAGATAGTCCTTTTACAGCTCTTTTCCAACTATATAAACATGAAACGATTGTCGGACTTTTGTCGTTTCAAGTTCAATATTGGTAATAAAACGACGTGTTTTCGATCGCTTTTTTACTTTTTCAGATTGAAGGCACTAATTATGAAAAGTACTCCTTGATCGTAATGATCAAGCGGTTCTCTCAAGTATTATTTTATACTTTTTCGGGCTTGGAAGACACAAATTTACGAAAAAGGACAACCATAGAGTTTTTTAAGTTTTTCTTCTGACTCCCTAAAATTGAAAAATGCCAAGTTTCTCCTATACTGGACTCGTTAAAATTTTACAGTAAAGGACCGGTTCAATTACAAACAGGAACAAACCACTCCTTCTTAGGGTTCGAATCTAAACTAAGTTGGACTCATCCGAAGGATGAGCTTATAACCAAGCAAATGTTATCCTCCTCAAGCTTGTCAAAAATAAAGAGGTACTTGCCAGAAATGGTGGGGGAAAAAGAGAAAAATGAACTTGTTTATCATACTTTGTGTTTGAAAAACCTTCCATCACTCTTGAACATGACACTTTTATCCACCTAGGTTGGGAAATCCTTTACCTAACAGTTAATCAAGCCACATTGACAGTCTTCAGCCGGTTTCCGGGTATTAGCTTTGCGTCAACTGTCACCAAGCCATCTGCAGTGTTGTTATGTGTTCAAGAGGTCTGTGAAAACAAACCATTCACCTGCAAAATATTTGTCATCCATCATTGACCATCCCTGAGTTAGTCCTTGCCAAATATATTTCTTCAGACTTGATCTATGATTTTGTGTTATAGGCTTGCCTATGACGGATCGCTTTCTATCGACTCCAACTAATTATCTAGAAAGATGATCTAGAAATCGGCAGTACCTTGGAATTTGCATGCCTCAATGGTAGGTTTCTCGCCTTTGACGACAGGTTGCATCATTGACCTTCGATCAAAGGATTCTGTGACATGTTCGACATTGACTCATTCATTCACATTTCATGGATTGTACTAAGTACTATGAGGGCCATTGACATTACTGGTGGTTCCTCTCACACTTGTTAACAGATTACATCATTGACTGGTAATCAAGTGGCTTCTACCATGTTCGACTTCAACACATTCATTCACATGGATAGAATCGTACTAGTTCGGGAAGTAGAAATGAAGACCCTGGATCTAGTTTCCACCATCCAGGCTGCGAGGAATTTTGTTATCATTATATAGTGGACTATTCATAAACAAATGGTTGCGCCCATACTGTGTTCATATGTTCCTACTTGTGGTGTAATACAAAATCATTCCTCTATCAGAGCAGTTTTAGATAGTTCTTAGTCAGTTTTGATCTGAGCATGGGAATGCCTACCTCAGCGATGATATTTTCACATATATATTTTGTGTTGAATGTTTTTATAGGTTCCGACCGGGGTATCCACAGGAAGATCCTTGAAATGATAAAGTCCTTCACTCTTCTTAGATGATCAAAAAACCATCCTCATCTACTATAGACTTCGCACTTTAGGGGGCAATCTATTACACAAAAAATTGTCACCATGACTTTATACAGTTTGTGTGAGTCCTTCAACACTCATACATACCTCCTTTGCAAGTCTTAAGCCTCAACTCTTCATGTCAAGCCTTGAAAATGGGAGAAAGACCTTAAAAATATCTCAAATCCTAGTTTCGCACTTTCTCCTAGCATTGCCTGCAGTGCCGCACCCAGTGGTTATGTTTCCTGCGAACCTGACCACTCTTTCTGTTGAGTAATGGGTGCGAACCCCTGTAAAAGTTAAAAAGGCATGAGTTCATTCTTAAAAACTCATCTTGGGTCACTTCTAGACACTTCTAGAAGGAATATTGCACTGGCAAGTACCTTGGTTCATCCATTCCATAACTAAGGGAGCTAACTCCATGATATGAGGTGCTTATCCCATTGAAGGAGGAACTTATCCCTTCAATGGTCGACCTACAAATCCCTCCATTTGCACTATAAATTCATGCATTGGGCTGGTTGTAGGAGAGGTTGAAAGATGAATATTCTTAAGGGTAAATGCTGCTGGAAATTAGACTTCCTTTTTGAGCTTGTGAGAGGAGAGATCACATACCTTTCATGTCATTTCAGAAGTGAGTGAGGCTTGTCAAAGTAGAGGAAACTCCTGCTGGACCCTGGAAAGAACTTGTGCAACATCAAGGCAAAGGTTGTAAGGTTCTTTTATTCATAAAGTTAATACAATCAAGTTTATTTTTCTCAATGAACTGTCTCTAATGGTTTATTTTATGAGGTCCTTGATCTTCATAATGAACATGTTTTATTATAGTATCTATGCAGGTGTTCTTTGATGTGTGTTTGTTTGTGTATGCAGGTTATTAAAAGGGAACTACTTGAAGCTGTTGGAACAAAGTTGCCACAAACAAGCGTTGGACAGAGGTAGGGTCTATTACACCTCTTAGTTTTCATTTATGAATTGAAACATGTTTAGAGAAAAGTAGATTTGCTTGTGCTGCTTGTTGCTAGATATCATTTGATACTAGGGAGATCGTTCTTGTCCGTAAGAACGATTTATCTGGCCAAGGCCTGTGCCTCCTTGTAGTTCACGAGGAACTCACTCCACAGGTAGTGTGCCAAATTGAACTGTACACCCTCTGTGCACTGGGATGCTAGTGAAACCACTGTTGTTGGCACCTCATCTACACGACATTTTCGCATTATCTTTCCAGCCAAAATTTGGGTGGCCACCTTCATCGTGGGGTGCATAATTCTAGAAATTGAATATCCACGTGACTTTTTGACAAGTTTGAACTTGTCCTTCGTCTTCTCGGCAAGGTCGCACCCACCTGACTTGCCACCAAATTCCTTGGTCGGATTCAGTCTAGAATGTGTTAACAATTTGCGTCTTTATGGGCTACCAAAGACGTTGAGCGTGTCTGGGAAAGTAGAGTTTTTTGGGTATTGATGGAAATGAGCCTTCATATGGCCATCAACAAAAATCCATGGTTGCCACCAACTTTCCTTGATTAGTTGTCTGAATATCTGGAGTTCAAAGTGGACTTCCACCATATCTACATCTGGGTGCAAAATGATCCAAACCAGAAATGTTATGATTTACCATACCTAGCTACGGATGACGCCATCATAAAGGTCCTCAAGCGATGGACAGCAGACTGGAACACAACATCGTATTTGGTTGTTGGGTCTAGCAAGTCCGCAGAGAAGTAGAAAAAGGAAGTGACCTGACTGAAGGTAGAATAATTAGCAAACAAGAGGAAGAAGGAGATTGAGGACAAGGCACGTGTAGAAGCAGAGTGCGTCGCAAAGGAGAAAGCGGAGCAAGAAGAGTGTGGATCTGACACGAGTCAGAAGTCTCCTTTACCCCAAATGGAGGATGATGAATAGTCAGAATATGGAGGCAAAGATATGGAGGGCACTCCTTTTCGTGTAAAGTGACACAAGGAATAGGAAAAGGAGGGGCAGTGAAAGAAGACCAAAGCCTTCAAATCATCGTTTGATCCAATCACCTTGACGGAGGGTGACTTGGACAATATTGGAGACGAGGTAAGAGATACAACTACGGAATGGCTACAATGGTTTGAGAAGAAATACAAGCAGGCATTAAATGCCATACGGACGGGTTTGTGTGAGCTGCAGATCCAAACAGCTAGACTGTAGGTAGGTGCAGGGTAGAGTAGTGTGACATTAACTAGTTTGGCGTTGGGGACCACTCAAGCCGCTGAGTTGGTTCAATCCTTGGATCTCCAGGCAGTCACACTTCTGGATGGAGCTCTAAGTGTGGAGGGAGAAGCTGACAAGGCTACTTTCAACGCGTTGAGGAATGTTGGCTTCAACTTGGCCGCGCTCCCCAAGGAATTCCTTCACACACTACAAGAAAGCGTGATTGAAGAGGTTAAGGCCCGAGAGTAGTGCATGCTAAGCATGATATGTGAGTAGAAAGTAAACAATGAACAAATATTCATTGAGAAGACAACCGCGCTAGAGGCCTAGAAGAAGTTTCAGGAGAAGAATGAGTGCACTACAATAGTTGTAGCTGAAGCATGCAAAACTGTTCTGGAGATGCATATCCCAGAAGAAGCACTGATGGAGGATAAGATTACGAAGTTGGCTATAGGTGTGCATGATGCACAAAAAAAGATGGCCAAGGTTCAGTTTGAACTGAACCTTAGAATCACAAAGCTCAAGTTGAAGTCACAACCTTCAACTCCACCGGAGGTCATAAAACAACGCGAGGCAACTATAAAAAATGCAGTAGTGATAGTGGATGCCGCGATGGCAGATTTCATCGTGCTCTTTGAACAACTAATGGAGGTCATTATGACCTTGCAAGAGGATCCTAACCTGCAGAGGTTGAACACAGAGGCATGGGAATTGCAGTAGCAATATGACGAAACAAGAGCGATAGCAGCACAACTAAAAGAGGTGGTCCTCAAGGCCAGATTGGGGCCTTAGTTAGATGAGGCATATGTTATCTCTACCGCCATTGAAGAGAAGTTGGCAGGCCTACAGAGGACACAACAGAAGCTCAAAGAAGATAGTGCAGGACTAGCGACCGAGAAGCTCGTTGAGCAGCTCAAGAAGGCAGCCGCAGAGAGTGCGACCGAGGTAGCAGTAGCACAAGTCGAGTTGGGAGGTCTCCGCAGTAAGATCTTCGTGCTAGTAGAGTGACTCTGTAGGTTTTAACCCCGTACAGAAATTACTTGCATACGAATTCTAAATCACAGGAAAAATAAAAATGCGAGAGCAATAACACATAAAACACATATACATAGAGATTTCCCACTGGATCTCAAAACTGAGACTACCAGCTTGATTTTTCATTATTTTCCTTTCAATGTTACAATACATATTTAATACATGCCGAAGCATCCAATACCATGGACTGAAAAACCATCACGTCCAATACCATGGACCAAAAAACCATCGATCCAATACCATGGACCGAAAACCATCGCGTCCAAAAAACATGTGCGAAAATCTTGCACAAAACCATAGGTGGGTCCGCCCAACCTAACATAGGGTCCAAAACCAAAATTTTCTGGGGCGCTGCCCCGGACCCCATAAAGTGGGGTTACGGGTACCCCTCAAACCCCCTGTTAACTATGTGGAAAGAATATAACACAACCCAACAAAAACAAGAATATCTGAAGCACCCATCTTGAGAGGACCAAATTAGAAACTTCCTTTCCATATTTCTACAGATGCTTTAGATACAGCTCTAGGGGCTGTGTTGGGTCAAAAGGATTTAGTTCCTTATGGCATTTACTATACCACTAAAAATTTAACTCCCACTGAGTTGAATTATACTGTGATTGAAAAAGAGTTCTTAATTGTTGTTCATGCAATCAATAAGTTCAGACATTATATAACACACCATGAAACTTTTATCCATACTGATCATTCTGTGATTAGATATTTAATGAACAAACCTGTTATTAATTGCAGAGTTATAAGATGGCTCTTACTTTTACAGGAATTCAATATTACTGTATTGGATAGACCAAGGAAACAAAATACAGTAGCTGATTTCTTGTCTAGGATTCAGAATACTAAAGAAGATTCTCCTGTAGAGGATAAGTTTCCTGATGAATATTTATTTGCAGTAACTACTAAAACCCCTTGGTATGTAGATATTGCTAACTATTTGGTTACAAGGAAACTACCTCCACATCTATTTCCTAGTAAAAGAAGAAAAATTATTCAGGAGAGTTCAAAATATTCATGGATTCCTAATGAATTTTTTAGAACAGGGCCAGATCTTGTGATCAGGAGATGTGTTAGGGAAGATGAAATGCCTGATATCCTCAATGCATGTCATGATGAACCATGCGGCAGACACTTTGCTGACAAAAGGACAACCTATAAAATCTTTTCTTTGGGATATTTTTGGCCTTCCCTCTTTAAAGATGCAAAAAAATATGTCAAAAGGTGTGACAGCTGCCAAAGAGTAGGGAAACCTACCCTTTCAAATGACATGCCATTGCAACCACACGTACTCATCGAACCTTTTGAAAAATGGGCTTTAGATTTCATTGGACCTATTAATCCACCATCTAAGCAAAAGAAGTATATATTGGTTTGTACTGATTATGTCACTAAATGTGTAGAAGCCAAAGCGTTAGTTTCTGCTACTGAAAATTCAGTTGTTAATTTTATTTATGAGGATATTTTTACTCGCTTTGGTGTTCCAAGAGAAATTGTGACAGATCAGGGAAGTCAATTCACATCCAACTTGGTGGAAAAGCTGATGGAAGAATATAAAATCAAGCATAGAAGATCTACTCCTTACCATCCACAAGCAAATGGTCAAGTGGAGTCTACAAGCAAAGTTCTTGAAAGTATCATCACCAAAACTGTTCACCTACACAGAAGAGATTGGGCAGAAAAACTTTCTGAAGCCTTGTGGGCCTACAGAACTACATGGAGAAATACAACAAGACATTCTCCCTATGAACTTGTTTATGGGAAAGAAGTCCTGCTCCCCATTGAGTTCCAATTCAAAACCTTCAAGATGGCAGTTCAGTGGGGGATGGATCTATCAGAAGCCCAAAAGCATAGAATAGAGCAGTTGAATGAGCTAGATGAGATCAGACAAGAAGCAATCCTAAGAACTGATCTAGTTCAATATCAAAGAGCTAAGTGGCATGACAAATATATTAAAGAGAGAAAGTTTCAAGAAGGAGACTGGGCATTGCTATTTAATTCCAAGTTTAAAGACTTTAAAGGCAAATTTCAAACTCATTGGCTTGGGGCATATGAGATTGATAAAGTCTTTAGCAATGGAGCGGTAAGAATCAAGACCATCAATGAATTTCAAACTCCTCTTATTGTGAATGGCCACCGATTAAAGATCTATCATAAGCCACTCTCCAAAGAGGAATTTATCAAAATCTTTCAAGATAGTTCTGCAGTAAAGCTAGTGAAGAAGAATCCTTCTTCTCCACCAACCTAGCCTTTGTTCTTTTCTTTTCAAAAAAAAAAAAAAAAAATTGTAAGCCTGAAAACCAATCACTGATTGGCAGTCTTATACAGAAAACACAGGGTGAAAATTAGTAACTCCTGACACCCTATGTTTTTCCAAAAAAAAAAAAAATCTCTCTCTTTCTCATTTTTTTATTCCATTCCATTCCATTTTCATCTCACTCCATCTCATTTCCATTCATCACTTCATTTCATTCAACTCCATTTCATTCATTTCATTCCATTAATAAAAGTTTTTATGACCATTTTGATCCATTCAGTCATCATTTATACATTCATTCAGTTATAAGATTGTTGGATCAGTTTCCGCAGCTAGAGTCAGTTTCCGCACCTACTCACTGATTCTGCAGCCAGTTGTGTTTCTGCAGCCACCACTCTGTTTTTCAAAAAAATTTATAGTCAGATGTTAGTTCAACAATCATAAAATCAAATGCAGGTATGAAGACATATTATGAAGACATGAGGCATTCAAAAGTATCAATGAGGAGCAACTGATTAAAGACTAATGAAAAATGACAAGAATTCCAAGGTATGAGTAAAAATTTATTTCAAATGGCTTTTAGACACATTTTTACATAGTTATAAACCATGGCTCCATAATATGCAATGATTGTGTTGATAACTCCATAATCGTTCCACGACCTCTATACGATTCCCCCACAATCCTTGCATTGATTTTTAAACGGCTTTATAATCAAGCCTCCGGTCTTCACTCGTGTTCGACTATACTTTGATATTCCACCTGTAATTATGGAACGTGGTTGATTTGACTACGACTTCTCTCAGCCGCACAAAATCCATAGCCGTTTCATAAACGTGCTTGCGTCTACTCTGCAACCACCCAATTTTAAATATTGCCGAATGCACTTTACTCCCCCTATTGTTTTATTGACCTCACGGCTGCGTTTCCACCATGCTCACATAAGCCTTCACCCCATTTTGTTCTCTGTTCCGCTTCATTCCGTGTACCTATTTTATGATATCCGCTTACAGTCACTGGTCTCCCTCGTAAACCATGTTCATTTCCACTAATTCAGCCGTCTTACCTCTGTTAAACCCTCCTCACGCAAACGAGTTTTAAAGAACATAAGGAAGGATGGGTCGGCTGTTGAGGGCAGAACCAGAGGGACCCAAATTTATGGAAGGATACTCGCAAGTGAAGGACATACTGAAAAAGGAAAAATGGCTTCGGTTTATTCAAAAGTTTAAAGGCTACCATAAGGAGGTTACAAAGGCTTTTGAAAGGTCTTTTGACGGACTGGAGGTGGAAATTAGGGACCTCAAGTTTACAGTGACTGAGGCATCCATAGCAGTTGCTACATAACTTCCCCAAGAAGGTGAACGCTGGTTTAAGAACAAGAACATTGGCGATGAAGCTTGGAGAGTGATCCTACGTAACCCAGGTATGGATGTCACTATTTTCAAAAAGGGAATTCCTGTCCATGCTTTAAAAGAAGAGTGGGCTAGTTTACTATTGGTTATTCAAAAGTTTATCACCTGTGAGGGACGTTTTGGAGCAATGTACATGTATCATACACGACTGTTGATGAATTTCCTAGACAACCAGAGCCTCAATCTGCCATAATTTTTACCAAATAGTTTGAAAAAGATGTTTGTGACCGTCCAAAAGCATCTGGGGGACGCAGAACCACATTTGTATCACCATGGTCTCGTGAAAATCTTGATAGAAAAACAATTAAAAGAGAAAAAGGACACCTGGGAGCAATTTTTAATTAGAAATTTCTTTGAAGAACCCCAAGAAACCCCTGAAGGCAGTACATCAAAAAGAAGTAGAAGAAAGAGAACAGGTGATAAAACTCAAAGCACTCCTACTAACACAGTTGAAAGAACTAGTAGAGAAGAAAGACTGTCTAAAAGGAGGAAGGGAAAGACCGAGGGTAAAAAGCCAACAAAATCAAAAGAGAAAAGAAGCATTGAGGCTATGCATCAAACCCCTTCCTCAGAAGAAGACCATCAAGTATTGTCTGAGAAACTAGTTCACCTGCAGGAACAGTCAGCTATGGCCAAAAGAAAGGAAAAGAAAAACAGAAGGAAGAAGACAGTAGTCCACAGTATGTAAGAAGAAGCAGTAGGCTTAAGGGAAAATGGAGAAAGGCACAAACAAAAGGACCCCATTTTATTGATTTGGGAGGAGGAACACCTGAACAAACTCTAGCTGGCCGTAGTCCACCTCATTCTCAACCAAACGCTGAAACTAGCCCTCAAGATGTTGACATGAGTCCCTTTCGGCCAAATTTTGAAGTCAATTCTCCTCCACAGCATTCTTGGGACAGCCCAAGGAAAAAGACACCCAAAATAGATCCAAGGCAGCAAGAGGTGTATGATTACATAGAATCCTTAGAAAGGACAGCCACGAGTCCCAGCACTTCATCCACTCAGCCTCACATAGCACAAGAAGCTCTAGTCCAATCGTTGAAACAAGAAGTCTTTGAGTTGGAGGTTTTAAATAGACATATTAAAAATGAAAATGAAGCACTCAAAGAGTAGAGCAAACTGGACAAGATCATCCATGATAATACCATGCTACACCTTGCGCTCTCGCAGAAAAAAGAACAAGAAATTGAAGAAAAAGTGCAAAAAGATAAGTAGAGCACTGATCAGTCTTAAATTCAGATGCTTGATGAAGAAGCCCAGGATGTTAGCAACACCAAGAAAGAGAGGAAGAGGGCTGGATGTATTGGTAGAAGCTTCAGAACATATGATTTGAAGGGGGGATAGTCAAAATTTTGGTTGCATGAGGACATGCAACACCTTCACAGTGGGGGTATGTTGAGTCCCAAACTTGCATCTTTCCTACACCTTTTTCTAGCTTCTTTCCATTCATCTGAACCTCCTAAGTCATCAGTATCATTGCATATTAGTTAAAAAATAGCATTTAAAGTGGTTTCTTGACTATGTGATTGTGTTGCTATTTGAACTAGATTTTTGTTTATGAGCTGCGGAATCTTGTCACTTTCCGCAACTAGCTCAACTTTCCGCAGCTGTTTTGTCAAAGTCTATATTGCAGGTGTATTCAGGCAAATCGAGCCACATGGGCAAGTTGAAAACAACGTGGACATGGACCAAGTCCTATTGGCTCAGTCGAATTCATCAAAAGAGGTCATAGTCAAAGTTAGTCAAGCGGTGGTCAACCTAAGAGTCCTACGGTGATAGAACTCTGTTTTTCACCACGTGAAGACTTGCGTGGCTGTTCCTCAATCTCAGGAGACATATCAACACCTGTGGACTGCTCCATAAGCCGAATCCAACAGCCACCCTCCAAAGATTTAATCTTCACGGCAGCCATAATACTAGATTCCAGGACGTGGCTGTTCATGTGTCTTTTATCAACGCAGATTGTAGGAAAGTAGTTATGTCATCCTCTGTTATAAATAATGCATTCTCATACGCATATTAGCTAGCTTTGTAATGTAATTTTGATTGTTAACGAGCCCACTGTGCCGTGACTTTATTTCTGTGTTATGACTGTATTTCGAATACATGAGAAGACTCTGTTTATAAGCTCAATTCGTGGTTAATAGCTGTTTCCCGAGGACTGTGCAGAGGGCCCCTGCACATGCCAAGGTTTTGTTTATTGCTATATAGTTTCATGCTTTATTTCCTTATGTTCATTATGCCATAGTTATTCATGTGTATATATTGCATTTCTTATGGTATTAACGTTTTATTTCTGTCCATAATTTTCCATACTTTATACTACTGTTAACTGATCAGTGTCTTTGTTCCAGATTACAGTAGGCAGCCCGGGCACTTGCACATAGTTTTATGATGACTAATGACATGGAATTTGTTTTGTCCTTCTGCTGATTTATTTTTTTAGTTTTTAATCTCAACACTGTTTTATTTATTTCAGTTTTGTACATTTGCTTTATTAGTTAGATTAGATATTAAATTACTCATGTCATTATCAGTTACCTCCTAAGGGATTGAAGTATGAGTGTGTAGTTTGATATTAGTTTATTTTTCTGCAAGTTAGTTATTGAATTACTCATGTCATTTTCAGTTACCTCCGAAAGCCATAGCGAGACTAATGGTGAGGGATTGAAGTATGAGTGTGTAGTTTGATATTAGTTTATTCTCCTGCAAATTAGATATTAGATTGCTCAAGTTGTTTATGATTACCTCCGAAAGCCATAGTGAGACTAATGGCGAGGGGTCAAAGTATGAATTGATGTAATTTGTTTTTTAGCTTTATTCGCTTGCAATTTTTGAGTTTCTTTGAGTACAGTTTCTTTTGTATTTAGACAGCAGCAAGGGTAATGGGTTTCATGATCAATAGTTCACTGCTTGTTTGACTAGTATAGTGGCACATTTTCATTTTCTTTTAGGAATTAATTTTGTCATTGCATGTTTTAAACCCCTTTTGAAGTTTGAAGTTTGGGAAATCATTGTAAAGGACATCATCGCCTTGAACATTTATATCCACACTTGTCTTTTAGAATTTCCATCTCACATTAGGAAGTCAACCAAGATAAAAACCCCCAAAACAAATAAAAAACTAAAAACGACAAAAAGTAAGTGATAGGTTATCTTGCACATATAGTGCGCCACACTTCGTCAGCTTACGAATCCCGGATTGACAATTAAATGCAGCAATTTAGGACACACTAAATTGACCAAACATGTGGTAGGGTGGTGCTAGGTAGGTGAATGAGGTCACCTTCAGGTTGGGTCCTGTAAACACTTTAGGGTGGTAGGGTGGTGCTAGGGCAAGTTATGGCTCGCTAGGGTGTTGGGGAATCCTTTCAGTTTATTGTTGATAAAACAAGGGCGTTGGGGCGTCCTTCTAGTGGAAGTTGTAGAATAATACTTTTCTAGAATTCTAGGAAGTTGTAGCTTATTCTTAGTTGGGGTTGAAGATTAAAAAATTTATTAGAAAAAACGTTCGATGGTTTTTGACCCAGAGGGGGTTTTCCACCTATAAATCTTGTGCCTATTGTATCTATCTTTTTGCATTGATTTTTACTGCTTTATTCACTGCTGAAGATTAACTAATGCTTTGAAAAAGATTAATTAAGTGCTAATTGCTAAGAAATACTGATTCACTCCTCCTCTCAGTATTTCCAATACTATTCTGGTTATTACAAAATATGTATTATACACTAATGTCTATTTAAAGATTCTCACACTCTTTAAGGTTGAATTTATTGAAAAGACTAAACATATATTGGCAATTTAATTCCAAAAGCATTATTTTTTTAAGAAATTATTACAGCCTCCCTAAGTATTTGGTTTGCGGTTCACCCCAACATTAACATTTAATTTGTGATATTGTACAAAAGGTTTCTCAGTATACACTATCTTCGCTATGGGTTTGTTAGGGTTATCTCTCTGTCTTTTGTTTGTTCCAATTGTTGAATCTGATACTCGGGTTGTGTTTGATATTGTTTGTCCCACAGATAATATTGTGGATAATCAGGGATTATATGCTCTTTCGCCAATTAAAGGTCAAGTATTCCTTGCGTTTTTAGTCTTGTCTTAGTCTTGTTTAGGTCTCTTCGAATTTTTTCATCTGCTTTGCAACTATGCCCCCTCAATATAGGATGGCAAGTCAGAGAGGTGGTGCAAGTACTTCAACTCCTCAACATAGGAGTCTGTTTGGTTGGAATTTAAAGGCCACATATTTTGACTTGGTTCTTATGGAGGTCCAAAAAGAAATTCTTCACCTAGAATCTAGGGAGTTTGGGGATTGTCCCCACTTCTCAAATTCTAAGGTGAGTTTTGAGAATCTCAAATGGGTCCCCGACCCTGGGAAATTCAGAAATAGGAGGCTACATTTTCTACATTCTATGACTGTGCATCAACAAATGGATACCCTCATCTGTCTAGTTCTTTGTGATAAACGGGTGGACAACTATAAGATGTTTGCAGGGCAGAAGGACATTAAGAGACTTCTCAGATATGTGTGTTTTTGCTTGGATGATATTGTTTCACATCTGCATAGGGTGGATAAATATGTCCTCTCAGATTCAGATTCTGAGGAGACATCATATATTCCTGCTGTTGTCATTGATCCACCAACTGCTACTTCTCCACCCTCTCATACTTCTCCTTTGTCACTAACCATCATATTAGACTTAAATGTCTTTTATATGCTCAAAGGTTTGTCTATGGTTTTTTGAAGGTATTGTTAGTGCTTCTTGGGTATCTTTGAATTATCTTTTTTGGGATGACAATTGTTTTATTTTCTACACATTTTTGGCGTTGGTGACAAATCCCCTGCTCTCTTGGAGAGGCAATATGCTCAAAGTGATCTTTGTTGGCGTTGCCGGTTTTAATGAATGAGTCTTGGTGTAAGAGTGTGGAGACCTTTGCAATTTAATTTCCTGCTGTCTTTTATAAATTCTTTATGTTGGCATCATTGGTTTTAATGAAGACTCTTGGCGTATGAGTGTGGTGATTCTTATCTTAGTTGCTTGGTCTTCTAATAGTGTTACTGCATGTAAAATGATGTATCTCCCCAGTTTCCAGTTCAGTAGATCAACATGCTTAGTTTACTTATATGTTTGAAGACTTGAGCTTTGAGATCAATCACTAGATCTCACACTCTTAGTTATCACTGTAAATTTCACCTTTATCAATTAAAAAATTATGTTTACTTAAAAATAAATAAATTTATTACCACCTCCGAATTAGATTCTCTTAATACTCCCTAGTTAATGGAAATACTAAAAAAAAGAAAAGAAAAGAGACATAGATCCTCTTAACTTTCCTATCTCCACTAAAATCCAAAAATAAATTTGAGGTTAAAAACATCATTAGCACACCTAAAAAAACCTATAAAGGTTAAGAAATACAACGTATTATATTATAATCTTCATATATCTGTGACAAAACTCAAATCTTATTGCTTATCTCTAACATTTAAATACTTCAGTATTTTAAAGAGTTGCAGGAGGTACGTTTTTTAAGTGGGGCCATTAATATTAAATTAAATCAAAGCAGAGCGTTATCCATGCTTTTTGAAGAGAGCCATTAATATTAAATTTAGGCCACTTTAGTACATGGCATTTTCCACGTCTCTTGGATGCGGTGCTCGCTCTATCCCAATTTCAACTTTCTAAGACACAAAGCCGATGCTTTGAATATCATTTCCATAAATATATACGACTGTAAGAAACACATCTCTGCAGCCGAAAAGGAATTGGACTTGGACTGTTCATAGTCAAATCCAAATACATTTACATGGAGGTTTGGCAGGGGAGATGACCTGATCTGATCCAAATCAAATGAATCTCGGCTGGCGGATTGAGACAGGGGCATGGAATGGAATGGAAGATATTTCAAATTGCAAGAAAAGGTTGTTCCTGATAGATGCATGGATAAATATATATGTGTGAAAAAGGGATAGCGGTAATATAAATTATTATGAAGTCGAATGGAAGTCAAGGTTGCCTTTGTCTGCATATGCTTTGACGGGGAACTTCCCAGTGGTAGTTTTACTTTGCGCTCACCGCTGTTGTGGCAGGCTTTCATGATCACCAACTGAGGTCCATCAAAACACTATTTCATACCCAAGTCTCAAAATTGTGGTCCTCTTTGAAACCGATGCGCATAAGATTTGAGTCCTTTTACAGGCGTGTCTCAGTCGCACGCCGTCAGATTTGAGCCAAAAAGCACCTCAAGACCGAGCTATCGCCAGGGTTTTGCAGCCAGTTTTTGGTCAAGGTTACTGGAAGGTCAAGCCATCCTGTGGATGGAAGGTTGGGATGATGAAGATATGGCAGGGTTTTAGCTTATTTTTAATTTCAACTTTTTAAGTTTTGCCGGGGTTCGGCAGCTATCATGCAGTCTGGTCTTTGGTCAGTCACAGTGAAACGCAGATTGAAGGTCCGATTGAGATGGATAATGGCAGTTAAGTAGAAACAAAACAAAGTGGTGAATTCTGCCTAGAAATTGTGGTTCAAAACAGGCCCTAGTTTTAGAGTGGCAGTGGGAAAGCAGACTGCAGGAATACATATTAGTGGTAAAAAACGAACCGAGTTTTGGGGTTGTTGGGTGCGAATTGAGATTTCTGGTGAAATTCGGGTCTAGCATGGTAGATCGGTGAACGAGGGATGGTTGCATGATGAATAATGAATCTAGTAATACAAGTGAGTGTTCGCTGATGGATGATGAGTCCAGATGAGGGAGAGGGATGTTTTCGTGGTTGATAAAATTGGTGTCGGCGTGCTGGCGCCCAGTCCAGCAGTATGGCCGCATGGGCAGGCAGGAGGGGGATGGGGGGAATCACAATGACGATGGTCTTCTGTGGCACAAAGACATTTGCCAGCACGCCTTGGGGGATTTCTCGATGGCCGTTGTCCAAGCCAACTCTTTGCTGGAGGATCAGAGCCAGGTGGAGACCGGCTCTCGGGGAATGTTCGTTGGTATCTACGATGGTCACGGGGGCCCCGAAACATCGCGCTTCATCAGTGACCACCTGTTTTTGCATCTTATGAGTAAGCACCCCCTTAACTGCTTTCTGTTTCTTCTTTTGCTTCTAATCATAACGTAATGTAGGTCTGCGTATCATTGGCCCACATATATGTATGTTTCAACGTATTGTACAGTGATGATTCTAACTTTATACTGCTTAAATATGGACACGCCAGAAGCATGCCAGATAATTAGCAACCATTTGCCAATGACAGGTAGCATAACAAGTTACAACTGTTTACAGCCAGCATGACAACTACAAGTTACAACTATTTCATCTATCCTGAAGAACCCATAATTCCTCACTCTGAATCATGACAGTTGGGCTTGTCAGCAAAACAAACTTTTCTGGCAATGATAAGAAAAAGTACAGCTTGAACTCAAATTTTGAATTCAGTTTAAAAGAACCAATGAAGGCCATTTTTGGTGTTAAATTTGTAGTCTACATCTACAAATTTAGTGTTCAACATATTTCACGTAAAGTTTCTTCATCTCTGTTGTTCTCACCATGGGTTCGGCTATGAACAATACTGCATTTGAATTATTTGTGGTTGCACGGACATATGTTGGACTAGTGGAATATATTTGTCTTGTCTAGTCTTGCCATAGGGTTGTGCTTCAAGCACCACTGCATTCATAATGTTTGTTATATTATGTGGGACTACATGAACAAGTTTCGGTAAACTCTGTTTCTTTACTACATCGCAACACAGTGTTTTACTTGTGAGTGCTATTTCTTTGGTCAAGCAAAAAAATTTCCACTAAAAAGAATATAATATACATGATTGTATGCCAAGGCCACAACTTTGCTGATATGATACAGGGTCCACTACTCAGAAATTGACTAGCTGATTGAAATGCCTACTGAAAATCTGACCAATCACCCCAAATGATACAACATCTAGGTTCGGTTTGGATACTTTTCAAGCGCCACCAAGGGCCGGTTTTGTTTATTTTATTTTTAAGTCCTTGTTTGGAGAGTCGTATACTCTGGAGAACTGCCTCTCTCTCTCTTTCTCTTTCTTTCTCTATTCCAATCCACTGTTTATCTGTGAGCTCCAACGCAGTTCTTTGAAACTGGTGCGTTATCTGATGATTGTGATTTCCTTTCTCCATTTAGCTTATCATAAGGGTCTGATATTCTTTCTTTTTCCATTTGATCCAACATCTCCCCCCAGTGGATCACCACGCGAGGTTACCAAGGGGCAAGGAGGATATATCCTTCACAGCAATATTTTTTACAATTCTCTCAACACTGCCAGGAACAGTGCCACTCCCATTGTGAGGTGGAACCGGAGCATTTGTAGAGTCACGAGTCAGGGATCAACTCGATTTGAGATTGGTTCTGCCCCTGGTGTTTGATCTCAGATTACTTCCATCAAGTAGGCTTTTGATGTCTGCATATCTTTTCGTAAGCTGTAGCTTAGATTTAGCGTTCATACACGAAGCAACAGATGGTCATGCTCAAAATAAACGTTGTAGCAAAAAGATGTGTTCCTAGTCCGACAATTGGGTACTGCTGCAGTCATTATGATCTAGTATGATTTTTCAAGAAAACATTGCTCAAATAAACTTCAATACATATTTATGGAGAGGAAAAAGTTGGCGACCATTGTCTTTGGAGCCGTGACAACAAACTTAGCCAAGCATTTCCAATGGCCTCAGGGGAGTTGGCATTCCAATATTCAAGTGGCAGGTTGGGCATCTGCTGCTAGATTGGGATTGAAGATACCTATATAGTGAGTGCATTGGAACTAGGCTACCAAGACCTGTAAACTAGGGCTCATTGCAAATGACATTCAATGTGTCATGCACAAAGATAAATGCAAGGATAAAAACCCCTTGGCACTAGGGTGCATTACCAAGGTGTCTTCTAAGAAGGATCCTTTGGAATTATATATCCAAACTCAAAGATTTTTTAGCTTTGAACATATGTCATTCAACTTGTAGATCAACCCATGTGCATGGAATTAAATATGGGCATAATACTAACAATGCAATATACAATAAAACACAAGAAAGCAACTAACTATGCAAGTAAAAGTGGAGATTGCCAGAAATATAGATGTATGTGTGTGGGTTGTATTCCAAGGAAAACAACTCACAAAAAATCCTTCAAGTGCCTCCTCATTTAGACTAAGTCACCCAGAAGAGATAAGGATAAGGTACAAAATAGAAAAAGTACAAATATAATTCATGATCGCACATATTTACTGGACTAATTCTCATAAAATATAAAGTGGTATGTGTGCAACAATAACAATAGATGAAAGATACTCTTGCTCAAGAAGAAATAAGAGAAAAAGTATGCGAGTATGTCTGAAAAGATTGTTGGCATTGTATCCATACATGTACACTCATTTGTTTTAAGAAGTATATATAGTACAAAACTATGGGAGTGATCAAGTACCATTGATCCATTAAAATACAATAAAGTGGTTCAATTTAGATTAAGTCACCTAAAAGCGTTGAGGATAAAGTAGAAAAGAGAAATATAATACATGTTCACTAGACCGAGTCTCATCAGTTTGTCCTTTCTAAGAGGCAAACTCCCTCGATTTCTACTATAGTTGGGGTACAACTCTTCCAACAAAGGACAAAATAATTCTTGGGTTTGGTGTAGTTGGGATCTTTAGATAGACACATGTAGCTAAAAGGAGTGTTCAAGGTAGTTGTCAAATGCTTTGTTGAAGAAAAGAGGTTCATGAAGGAATGTTGGTGGAAGTCCTACTTGTTGGAAAGCAATACTCAAAGAGGCATGTCAAAAGCCAAGAAGGAGAAAAATTGATGTAGGAGGAACAACAGGAACTACACTAGTAATAGAGTGCAAAAAATGACAAACTACATTTTGCTTCATCTATGTAATGCATGGGAACAAGGAGTGCACCAGATCCTTTCTTGAAGTAGTATGATTATATCAAGAACTAGATTAGGTTGGAAGATTCCATGAGCTAGCAACATCACTACAAAGGGGTTAAAATATTTTGAGAACAACTCTGGATGGATGACAAGAGGTAGGTTCATCAATGGCATGGAGACTTGGAGAGGATGGTGCAGAGACCTTCAAAATGTGTCTCCAATGCCATTGGCTCACCATTTAGTGGGGCTATAGAAGTTTGATAGTGCATAATTGTCTTGGCAACATGAAGAACTCGCAATGAATGATGTTCTTAGAAAAGAGAAAGCACATAATCAAATTCTAGTGGTGGTTGTTGTGGCACATGGAATGTGTCAAGCATGTTGGCATTGATAAGAGGAGATTCAATGAGAGGAAAGATGTTTGAGAAGAATGATGATCACAACTAGAGACAAGGGATATTGACATTGTAGAAAATGTAATAAAGCTAAAGGCCTTTCGATTGGAGACCAGTGATGGTTGGAGAACTCGTTGTATGGTCTTGAAAATGGCCATAATGGTTTCCCACATGTGGATCTGCAAATACTATTGCTTGTGTCCTAATGCTTGTTGTTGTTGTGTAAGAGCTTGCACAAAAAATTGATTTCATTGTTACTGAATGCCATGAAGCAAAGAAAGTAGATTAAGCATTTGTAAAAATTAGTAGAAGCTAACATTCATTGGATTTCCCTTTTCCTTGAGGGTTGTGAGACTAGTTATAACTACAACTTAATATTACCAAAACTTCCTCAAAAATCTTCGGAATTAGTATTATGACCCCAATTTGGAAATGGTGTGAAAATTTGCCTTTGATAGCATTGGCGTGACTTCAGTTTGGTTCTTAAGTAAGAGAGAATTGCCATGTAAGAGAGGATTCTGATGGGTCATTTCTCGAAGACATAACTCTTGCAACATTACACAAAAGCACTATTATGACTGCAATTAAAAAATGGAGCCAAAATTTTGCTTATGATGGCATTGGTTTTGCTATAATCAATCACACTAGAGAAAATATATTTTAGTCGTGATTTCTTGGTGGTTGAACGGTGTATATTTAGTGAAGGGTTAAGAAGTAAAATATGTCAAGGGGACTAGATCTAGGGTCTTAATTGCAATAAGTCTTATGGCGTTAGATATAGTAATAGGCTAATAGTGTCAATTGGAAACCCTAGAGGTGGCTATGTCTAGAGGCCATGTTCATTTGACTTTGAAACCAATTGATATTAGCAAAACACCAACAATAGAAGAATGATGCTCACACACAAGAAACAAAGAGAGCAAGTATGCAAGTAGATGTGAATTGAACACATATTTGCACACTCATTTGTGGTAATAAATATATATAGAGTACAACATTGTGGGTGAGTGATCAAGTTTGACCTTGTCTCTAATAATATGTAATAAAATGGGTGGGACTTGGGTGATCAATTTAGACTAAGTCATCCAAAAGAGATAAAGATAAATATTCAAAGATAGAAAATTACAAATATCTAAGTTGCAGAAAACTTGGAAACAGGGATGGGTTTCATATATAGGAATGTGACCCCCCAAGATGGGTGTGTTCCGGAAACACAATATTACATATAAACACATTTTCTTGCAAGAAAATAAGAATGATACACATACATGACACTTAAAAGGAAACTTATGCCCATATTGGCTCCCATAGATGATTAGATCAATGTTATTAGAACTGAATCGACGATTGAATCGAAAAACCTTGTGGATCGGAAACTGGTTGGAACCGGTAAAAAGAACAGACCAAAAAATTAGTTGACCAAAAGCCCTTTAAAATATTCAAATTTTAAACACACACACACACCGAATCGGTCGGTTCAGGATTGGTTTCGTGCAATTTGTACCTAAATAAATGCCTTTTTCTATTTTTTGATTTTCTTAGATGGTTGGCCCACTTATAATTCTCCCCTAGGCTAGCCTAATATTCAAGCCTATGGCCTTCAGCTTAATAATCAAGCCTATGGCCCTAGTATTGCTATGCAATTCATGGTAATGTTAAATTCTTAAAGTGGAAGTGACATTCTCCTTTATCTTTCATTTTCATCTGAAAATGAAAGATAAAGGAGAATGTCACCTTTACTTAAAATTTTAACATGACCATGAAATGACTCAGGATGTTTAAGAGTGGTTCCAAACACATTGCTTTTCATATGGAGAAAGTAGAATTTTAGATTTCACTCAAAATCCAGCAGATTTAACAGTTTTTTTCTGGATTTCAAAATTGGGGGGATTACAATGCCATTGGATTTTGTCATGTACGAACTAGTATTTAATAAAGAGCACCAAGCCCTCTATGTACTTTGATGTTAGTGGCATGGTTGTCGAACTCCTCTATCATGACTCTACTAAAAATGTACCCATCGCTCAAATAAAATATTGACATGACATGCTACATTTTTTCTATCTTATTTTAATGCCGAAATGGTTATATTAATGACGAAGGCCACAATATAGGCAATGATATTGATGATATGTAGGCGGTTGTTGTAGCATGATTTTTTTTGGATGCTAGAGGTCATCTAGAGCCTATTTGTTGATATATTTTTGGTTCAGAGATGGATTGCACTTGATGCTATCTTGGTGATGTGCACCCTTACATGCTAAGTGAATGAGAACTTTCACATATTTGTGTATAAATGGTTTGGATTCATATAGATGCACATGAATATATATATGTTTTTCTTTAAAATATAAATATTTTATGTGTTTTTGGTAAACCGTTTTCTTTTTCCAGTTTTTTACCGGTTCTGATTGGTTCCCGGCCCACAAGGTTTTTCGGTTTGATCACTAATTCACTTCTGATAACATATATATATAAATACGTGCATCCATATGAATCCAAGCCATTTATACACATATAAGCAAAAGTTCTCATTTATTTAGCGTGTAAGGGTGCACATAACGAAAATAACATTGAATGCAATCCATTTCTAAACCGAAAATACATCAACAAATAGGCTGTAGATGGCCTCTAGCATCCAAAAAAAATCACGCTACAACAAATGCCTACATATCATCAAAATCATTGCCTATATTGAGATCTTCGTCATCAATATAACCCTCTAAGCATTAAAATAAGATAGAAAAAACATAGCATGTCATGTCAAGATTTTGTTTGAGTGATGGGTACATTTTTAGTAGAGTCATGATAGAGGAGTTCGACAACCAATGCCACTAACATCAAAGTACATAGAGGGCTTGGTGCTCTTTATTAAATTCTAGTTCCATACCCTCGTACATGACGAAATCCAATGGAAACATTGCAATCCCCCTAATCTTGAAAAAACTGTTAAGTCTACTGGATTTTGAGTGAAATCTAAAATTCTACTTTCTCCATATGAAATCCAATGAGTTTGGAACCACTCTCAAACATCTTGAGTCATGTCATGGTAATGTTACAAATTTATGTAAAAGAATGAAAGATAAAGAACAATATCACTTTTACTTTAAGAATTTAACATCACCATGAATTGCATAACAATATTAGAGCCATAGGCTTGAATATTAGGTTGGCCTAGGGGAAGATTATTAGTGGGCCAACCAACTGAAAAAATTAAAAAAATTAAAAAAAAGGTAAATGTTTTATTCTGGTCTGCGCAGGTATAAACTGCACAGAACCGGTCTCGAACTGACTGGTTACATTACAAAACCTGTCGGTTTGGTACCGAACCAACCTATCTTGGTTCCTAAGCCTTGATTAGACCAATTTCGGGCCTAAACTGGTCGGACAGGCCAGTTCTGGTCCGGTTCTAATAACATTGGATTGCTTAGAAGCAACAATGACAAAGCTCCCTATGAACTATGGAATGGAAGACCAACTAGTGTCAAGCATTTCAGAATATTTGGAAGCAAATGTTACATAAAGAGGGATGACCACAAGTTAGGAACGTTTGACTCCTAGATAGATGAAGGCATACTTGTTGGTACTCGTATAAAAGCAAACCATACAAGTGCTGCAATCTTAGACTCAACAAGATAGTAAAAAGCATCAATGTAAAAATTGATGAAACGAACTTGCTGAAGACCAAGAAGGAAAGTAGAAATCCACACATATTTGGAACAGGAAGAAGAAGAATTAAAGCTAGTGGAAGAAAAAGAAGAGGAACACCAAGAAGAGAAACAACCAGAGGCAAAACAAGAAGCAAATAATTTGCAAGATTTTCAAACACCTTCTAGGACACCTAAACGTTGGTATTAGCAGATTCATCCACTAGAACAAATCATTGGGGAGAAGAGTGCTGGAGTAGAAACTAGAAGAAGAAAACAAGCACAAACTCTAGAGAAAATGCATCTATGATTATTGTCCACAACTAAACCAAGTAACTTTTGTGGAAGCTAGAATTGATGAACATTGGATCAAGGCCATGGGTGAAGAGCTAAATCAAATTGAGAAGAAGAAGACATGGAAACTTGTTCCAAGACCCAGGAACAAAAATGTGATTGGTACAAAACGAGTTTTCTGAAACAAACTAAATGAAGATGGAAAGGTGACTAGACATAAAACAGGGCTAGTGTGCAAAGGATATGCTTAAGTTGAAGGGATAGACTTTGAAGAAAATTTTGCTCTAGTATTCAATATGGAAAGTGCTCTTGGCCTCTATGCATGCTCCAAAAGAATCAAATCTATCATATGGATGTAAAATCAACCTTTCTTAATGGGGAGCTAGAAGAAGAAGTCTACATAGAACAACTAGAAAATCCTATTATCAAAAGATGAAGACTATGTTTGTAGATTGAAGAAAGCTTTGTATGGACTTAAGCAAACCCCTAGAGCTTGGTACTCAAGATTGTACAAGTATTTGCAACAAGAAGGATTAAAAAAGGGAAATGCAGACAATAATCTCTACATAAAGGAAGATCAAGAAAATATGATCATCGTTGAAGTATACATTGATGACATCATCTTTGGAAGTGACAGTGATAGATTAATTTAGAACTTTGCAAAAGATATGTAGAATGAATTTGAAATGTCTTTGCTTGGGGAGTTGAATTTCTTTTTGGGATTTCAGATATCTTAGCTAGATGGAGGCATTTTCATATCTCAAACAAAGTACATTAAAGAAATGTTGAAGAAGTTCAAAATGGTAGATTGCAAACTTGTAAGCACTCCTATGGTCTTCGGATGCCAATTTGAGCAAAGAAGATGAATCCAATCAAGTGGATCAAAGACTCTATAAACTCATGTTGTAGTAGTGAAAAGGATTTGCAAATATCTCAAAGGAACAACAGACTTTGCGCTGTGGTATTTGAAAGGAAAGGAATTGGCATTGATAGTTTACATAGATGCAGATTGTGTAGGAAAGATAGATGATAGAAGAAGTACAAGTGGAGCAACCTTCTACTTGGGACACTGTTTAGTATCTTGGTTGAGCAAGAAGCAATCTTTAGTATCCTTGTCTACAACAAAAGCAGAATATATTGCGACAACAACATGTACTTAGGTCCTTTGGATGAAGCAAGCCTTGCAAGAGATACAAGTAAAATATGATGAGCATATTTCGATATGTTTTGACATCACGAGCGTAATAAACATCTTCGGGAATCTAGTGATGCATTCCAAGGCTAAGCAGATTCCTATCAAGTTTCACTTTCCAAGGGACCAAGTCACAAAAAAGAATATCAATCTAGAGTATGTTGGGACAAAGGAATAGATTGTAGACATCTTCACCAAACCACTTACCAAAGATACATTTGAGTATCTCAGACATAAATTGGGAGTAATTTTTGCTCCAAATTGATTTGCACAATCTTCAAAAAAGAAAGACAAGGGGAGAGACAATATCAGGGGGAGTTACCCTTTGCCATTTATATCAAAGGGAAGAGAAAGATCAAGAAGAACGAAGACATGGGGAGCATCATCATAGGGGGGTATGATGGTTGCCATCAATGACAACGAGGGAGATTGTTGAAAGAAGTTGTCATTGATGTCAAAGGTTGTCCAAATGAAAGAGAAAATTACATAATCAAATAACATATTTCAAAATATTGTTTTTGGATTTTTGATGCCCCATTTGGATACCCTATCCTTGAATGCATTTTTACTCCATTTACCTAGCTCAAATGGAAACATAACTTATATGGTTGGAATGCTTATTCCGAGACCTTTCCAACAGTATATGGCACTCCCTCTAACTCCTCACGGTTGAGGAGACATAATTTTTCAAATATTCACTATTTATTCTGCTAGTTGCACAAGCTAGTCCAACTAGTGGGGAAGTCGGCCCAACTATTGGACAAGTGGGCTCAGTTTAGACCCCGAGTGCACTATAAATAGGTGTGAGTAAGAGCATTTCATGTCACACGCTCAAGTAAATTTGGATTTGTTTAAACAAGTGAAGAAAAGGAGTAGTGAGCTTCATACCTCATGAACCAAAAGTGAAGAGGAGCTGATTAGGAGAGACTTTTTGGGGAATGATTTTTGGCACATTTTTGAAGGGTTCTTGGCTTATTTTGGAAAGTTTTTTTTGGCTTGTTTTGGAAGTATTTTTGGTACACTTTTTGAGGGCTTCTTGTCTTGGTCAAAAGGGTGATTGTGGACTTGTTCATGAGGGCCGATTTTTGTCTCCCCTTAAAGGCTGAATTTTAGATTTGTGTAGAGGGCCGAATTCTAGTGTGGAAGGCCGAGTTTCAGGCTTGTCTTAAGAGCAATGACTTGTCCCTATCGAGGTCGAATTTCATGACCAAAGTTTTGGTACAAAAAAGGCCAAACTAAAGCCCGTTTTGAGGGCCAAATCTTGGTGTTTTTGAAGGGGAGTTTCATGTTTGTTTTTGAAGATCTAACACTGTTCTCTATTGAGGAGGCCGAACCCTGTTCTGATTGCTTGAGGGCCAAGTTTAGGTGCATTAAAGTCCAAGTTTCAGTCCTGGTTTGGGCTTGTTGAGGTCAAGTTTTGCTGATAAGGAAGTTAAGTTCAAGGATCATTTGTTGAGTGAAGTTCTATTGCTAAGGAGGCCTTGTTTGGGAAACCGAGTGCTCGTGTGAAGTACAGAGGAGTAGCTGCCACGACAACAAACTTTTTGTGACTAATATTGACTCTTGTACAAGCTTTGGTGCTGATAAATTAGGGAGTTGGTGCTGATAAAATTGAATGTACTCTTTATATATATTAAGAAAAGGATTCCATGGTTTTCTCCCTCTTTGGGTTTCCACATAAAAATATCTATGCCTTGTATCATTATGTGCTTTGCTTTATATTTGTGGATGCATTTACAAGTTTTTGAAGTTAAAAATTCTTAGCATTGATTCACCCCCACACCCCCCTCTTAGTATTGCTGAATATTCCAACAACTATTGCACATAGGTGCCTATTTGCATAACCATAAAGAGTACGTGGAGAGGTGTGGAGAAGGGCATTTGATTGATGATTGTTGGGAGATAAATGAGAGGTTCTTAGCTGCTATTAGAAAGATGTTCATTTTTGATGAGGGCAAGGGACATTGACCATAGTTCCTATTACTTGTAGAACACATTGCCCCCTTGAACGTATTAGAAATGAGTGAGGATTGACTAACTATTGCCAAAGACGACCTCACAGGATGGTGTAAGATGCATAAGATAAGATGAGAAAGATTATTAATTTCCAACAAATGAGCATAAACTAGGTCAGTGGGATTGTGTAAAATAGAAGTGCTGATACACTGATAAAAAAAGTGAAAGTTATAGGGAAGGAGCTCTAGAGCTTTAATAACTTCCTGTTTGTCTACTATCTTAGAGTCCTTAGTTGAGGAGTTTGTCCACCTATAGCTTAAACCATTTTATCTAAGCAAACAAGCATTCCTCTCGAGGAGTACATAATCTAGCTTAGTGCATGGTTTTTATGTCTTTGATATAGGTCCTAGCAAGATGATTTAGTATTTGAAGGGACTATTCACACAATGGGACGCCGATCCAATGAGGGCTACTTAAATACATGCTAAGGATATAGGGGTGCAGTAGGGCTTTCTTGGGGTGTCCATTAGCATCTTTGATAAACTAAGATTTTGACAATTGTAGTATGGTGGCATCAATATCAATGATGCTGAAGAATTATTGCAACGTAAAGAGGTCAAAGGCTGAGCACAATCTAATTTAGCCTGGCTAGTGATTGGCTTCTTGTGTTTTTTTAATATCATGCATCTAAGAATATACACTACAAATTATGATCGACCTTTACATCATTTAACATGATGATGAATGGGTGTGTTGTCATTTTATCATTGTTCAATTATATATTTTGTTGTGTTTATTTGTGGCTAGTATTCTTTGTAATGAAACCATAAACTTGAAATTGTGGGGTCTCCTGATCGTAATGGATATTGATGGCCACCCACCTATTCCATTGCCTCACATAACAATTTTCTATTTTGCTAGTTTTTCTATAGTAATTCGGTCCTGAACTTCCAGAGCCGTTTTGAGTTCCTTAACGACATTTTTTTGGCAAAACAGGCACTAGACAGTCGTAGATTGTCGAGTGTAGTTGGAAAATGTACTTCTCGGTTTGACCTTTTCAATGGGTTACCAAGCACCCTAGATTGTATGCAAAGTTATGACCCTGGGAATTTGACGTTCCAACCTACCCTATCGAGGCCCACAAGCCTTTTGGTGCTTCATCTCCTAGGGTTAGGTTTTTGGTTGTTAGATTTTCTCATTGCTTCTTTATTATAAAAAGGCCTGGGAGCCTCATCACATCACAATGTGGAAAGCCGCGTAGCCATCACATCACAATCTGGGAAGCCGCATAGCGGCGTTAGCTAGTTTGTTTTCATTCTGCATTTATACAGTTTCAAACACTTTTCATTTATTAATAGATGTCAAGTATTATTATATCTTTGTATTTTGGTTACAAATTTGCATATCATTGTACCCTTCGTAAATTCGAATCAGTGGTACCAGAGCAGTATGCTCTTTATCTATTTTTTTGTGCATGTCCCCAATTAGGCCGGTTATAAGGAGTTGGGTCTTAAACTGCTTAAGCCCCCTTCCAAGATTGTTCTCGTCGACCTCAACTACCTCTCATGGCGGAAGAAAAGAAAGACGAGAGAGCAAGAGATCCTATTAAACTGTTGCTCGAGGAAGCCTTTGAGTGGCAAAGGTATGAGATGATGTATACTTTTTTCCCAAATCCCTCGATGGATGCTAGTAGGCAACACAACTTTATCAAGTGGCCACTTTGGAGGTGTTGTCCCCTTCAAGGTACAAGTTAAGTTTGATATTCCTATAGTTGAAGGCCAAATAGATGTGGTTGCTCTAGACCAATGGTTAAATCTTCTAGAAGGGTATTTTTTAGTCCTCAATTTTCCTAATAGAGAAAATATTATCGTTGCACTCCTTGAAGCTATTCCCCATGTCAAGGATTGATGGGAAACTTATTGTGAGCAAAAGGCCATGGAGGAATCCGCATTGTTTTCAATCACACCCACTTGGAACTCTTTTAGGGATGATGTTAAGGAACAATATTACCCTGTTGGAAGTTACAAAGATCAATACATGAGATGGACCACACTATGGCAAGAGAGGGGCCAAGCAGTGCCAGAGTTCACAAATATTTTTCATACCTTGTGCACCAAGCTAGTTATCGAAAACTCTGAGCGACATCTGGTGTTCAAGTACCGTGACTGTTTGCTTAGATACATCTAGACAAAAATGGAGTTCCTGGACATCTCCTCACTTGGCGCAACATATCGACATGCTATAAAAAATCGAGCAAAAATTTAAATAGAAGAAGCAAGACTTTGGATATGTGAATCCCTCACAGCAGAAGTAGGGCAAGGGCATCCCCATATTGTAGAACAAAGGACAGAGCCAGGGTGGATGACTCCAGGACAACCCATCTAAGTCGCAAACAAAGAATAATAATGGGAAGATGAAGAAAGACACGGGAAAGTGGTGCGAGTTCCACAAAAGCTCCTCTCATAACACCGATGAATGTCATGCAAGGTAGTCGTTGGTGGTCGAGCTAAAAGCCCCAGAGTTAGACACAGGTTCCGATTTTGAACCAGACCTCTACAAAGGGAAACAAATGATTGATGTAGAACCTAGTGACACCGTTGCCACCACCATAGTCTAGCAAAATGAGCATGAAGATCCTTAGGAAGGTGAGCGCCTCTTTCACTCATAGATGCAGGTGTAGGGTGCTCCACTACATTTCATTGTCGATAGCAGGAGTCAAAACAACCTCATCTCAGCAGATGTCGTTAAGTAATCAACCAACAAAGCTGCTGTCTTATGACATCATGCCCTTCAAGGATGAGGTATTGTGTGATATTTTTCCCCTTGAAGTTTGTGATGTTCTTTTAGGCCAGCCACACTTGTGGAAGTGTCATGCTGTATATGAGTCTAAACCTCATAGTGTTATTTTTTACTTTGGGCAGACAACTATACATGATACCAGAGGTGGCTCCGCCTACTACCATTTCTTTGTTTTCGGCTAAGAATGCAGTAAGGTCATCTCCCACATTGGGAAATTTATCTTCTTCCAGATTTGCTCTCAAAGTAAGGAGAAGATTGTGGCCATACCCATGGCCTTCACGTAGGGCTCCACGCAGTAGAGGCAAGTGGACAAGGTCATGGAAGAATACAAAGACATCTTCTTCTCACCCACTACAATACCTTTGCACTGTTAGGTCAAGCATTCAATCGATCTAACCCTTTGCGTGCCTCTACCCAATGGGCCAATCTACTGTTGCTTCCTTCTGGAAAATGAGGAAATCAAGTGATAGGTCCAAGCACTGCTCCAAAAAGGGCACATCTGATTGAGTTCGTCACCTTGTGGAAGCCCAATTGTACACATGCAGAAGAAATATGGGACTTGGTGACACTGCATTAATTATCGGGCCCTGAACAAAATTATAGTTTGGAACTGGTACTTGATTCTCTAGATTGACGAGCTTCGACTAGCTCAAGGGGGCCAAATACTTCAGTAAGATTGATTTGAAGTCCAACTACCACCAAGTCCCAATAGAACCGACTGATGTATGGAAGACTACTTTCAAGTCTTAGGAGGGTCTTTTTGAATGGTTGGTTATGCCCTTTGTTTTGACGAGAATTCCCCAACTACTTTCATGAGGTTGATGGACGATATCTTGCAACCTTTCACCAACTCTTTTGTGGTTGTATATCTGGATGATATCCTCATCTTCAACAAGAGTTGGGCATAACACCTGCAACATATTTTGTGGGTGCTTCACTCTTTGCGGCAACACAAGCTTTGTGCTAACTTGGAAAAATGCTCATTCGACATGAATAAGGTTCAATACCTAGGCTACATTATTGATGAACAAGGTGTGCATGTGGATCTAGCTAAGATCCAAGTCATTCAAGATTGGCTAGCCCTAATGACTCTAACAGAGCTTTGCAGCGTTTTGGGCCTTGCTAACTTCTATCGAAGATTCGTGTTGGGGTTCTCTTATATTGTTTGGCCCTTAAGTCAGGTGACCAAGGGCGAAGCAAAGGCAAAGCTTTTTTGGTCTGAGTCACAACATAAGGCATTCAATGAACTGAAACACTGCCTTTGCTTTGCACCAGTTCTCACCCTGCCAAACCTGCAACAATCATTTGAGATTGAGACAGATGCCTCTGACTATGCTATTGGTGCAATCCTCATTTAACGTGGACATCTGTTGGCCTATCACAGTGAAACGCTCTCTGATCTTGTTCGGAGATACCCCACCTATGATAAGGAGATGTATTCCATTGTGTAGGCCTGCCGACAATGGAAGCATTATTTTGTGGGGAAGGAGACGAAATCCACACTGATCACAAGCCTCTACAAATTATGAAGACACAAGGGAAGTTACAAAATAACTGCCATCAGAAATGGTGCACATACTTGCAACAATTCCATTTGAACATCAAACACAAGAAGGGTAGCACCAATCATGTCAGAGATTGCCTTAGTTGGCCCCCAATTGTGGCACTAACCACAATTTTCAACCCTCGTGGGCACGAGACCTCTGGATGGCCACAATTATACAACAATAATTTGGAATTCGCTGCGACATACCAAATGTTGATGGTAGGTAGGCAAGTTCCAGACTTCCACCTCCAAGTTGCACTGTTGTGCTATCTGGGCCACCTTTGTGTTCCTTCAAGTGAGCGTGCTAGGCTGATCTGGGAGGAACATTACAATCGGGTGGTAGGGCATTTTGTTGTGGAGAGGATAGTGGTATTACCATAGAAGTGTTTTTATTGGCCAAAACTTCAACAAGATGTTAGTAAGTATAGCAAGTTTTGCATTGCTTGTGCCATTGCCAAATTGGCATAAGAAGCAAAGCTTGTACACCCCTTTGGCTACTCCTGACTGACCTTGGGAATCCATTTCGATAGACTATATGTCTGGCCTTCCTTCTACCAAGCATGGAAATGATTGTGTGTTTGTGTTCATTGATAGATTTTCTAAGATGGCCATTCTGATTGCTTGCAAGAAGAGTATCATAGCAGAAGCCACTGCCAAGCTCTCCTTCGAACGGGTGTGGGTACATTTTGGGATCCTGCAGACCATCATATCAGATTGGGATAATAGGTTCCTAAGCACATTCTGGTCGAGTCTCTAGTCATTGTTGGACACCAAGCTCACCAAATCAACTGCCTTCCACCCCCATACTGATGGCCACACAAAGGTCGCCAACAAGATGATCGTGCACATTTTGTGAATGTACAACTCCAAGCATTCACGCACATGGGATGAGAGTCTTCCCTATGTTCAACACAAATAGCTGAACTGAACACAACCCCTTTTAAGTGGGCCTGAGATTTCAACCATTGGGTCCCATTGATGTCGCACTACCTCTTGCAATTACACAAGTAGAATCTACGAATGTTCAATCTAGAGCTGACAAAGCTACTAGGTTTATTGAACGAATTCAACACATTCACCAACAGGTCCATGATATCTTGCAGAAAGCCAATAGTATGTATAAACAACGCCATGATCAACATCGGGTGCCACACAAGTTTCAAGTGGGAGACAAGGTTTGGTTGCATTTGTAGAAGGAACGCCTTGCACGGGCCCATCGAAAGCTTCAACCACTTTGCTATGGACCTTACACACCACCATGGCTGGGGGTGACAATACTTTTGAGCTAAGTATCTTCCCCTTCCTTGGCCTACACCTAATGTTCAATGTGGACCTCCTTTGGCCATACTTTCCACCATTGTTGGACACATTAAAAACCGTAGAGCAACTGACGTGGATAGAGCTCAACCCAAACTGCGTTGAATAGGAAACAATTGGTCAGATCATCAACACACAGATTAAGAGCACTCGCCAACAAAGGATTCAACTGTATCGGGTTGTTAAAATAGGTCAGCTCCTCCACCAAGGCAAGTAGCTCACCATGGACCAAGTTTAGTAGAAGTTTCCCTATCTTATGAAGACACTCAACGAAATGGAGACTGTTGTCGCCCAAAGTGTATACCTAAGGTGCAATGCTCAGAATAGGGGTTGTCACTCTGATCCCTACTCACTCCGTTTAGACTCTCTCCTAGCTAAGTCAAGGGGGGTAGTCCCTAAAGATGTATGGAAGGGGAAAAATTGTTGGAACAACAAGTCCTAGGAGACTTAAGGGCAAAGCAATTATTATTAGTGTAACTTGATTGTTTTTTTTTTTTTGTTTATTTCCCCGTGGAAAAAGTCGTAATTTTATTCATAAGGCAAAATTACATTTTGTGGATGCTGAAGAGCATATGCAGATGTTTTGTTCCGGTTTTCACCGAAACCAAAAGATGAAATGAAAAAAATAAATAAAATTGGAGTAGCTATTGTTTTCTCCCTTTCTTCTTCTCCACCTTACGCCATCCACCCGTGTTGGGGGTAGCAGTTACAATGGATAATTGATTTTCTCTTATAGTTGTGGGAGAGTCCTTGTCCGACTCTGATCCTTCTGATCCATGAGTTCTCTTGTTGCCGGGTATTTCCTTTCCTGTTAGCTGGAAACCTTGTTGCTGCATGGGGTTGCTGTGGGCTTCCTCTCCTTTTTGTGTGTTGTCTTGTACTATTTGTTCATCTTCTTCTACATTGTGTTCTACATTCTCTGCTGTGTCTACTTCCATCACCAAAGGCTCTGTATGTTGCCATCCTTTCAGATTCCTCTGTTGCTACTTGTTCATATTGGGGATGTTTTTTGTGTGTGGGCATGCACTAAGCAGGTGACCTGTTTGTAGACATCCACGACATCGGAACACCGTGTTTTCATAATCCAAGGGTTGTGTCCACTGTGTATTGTTGAAATTCAGGATTATGCTTTCTGGTAGTCCTTGGCTGAGATCTACTTCGATGTAGATTCTGGCAAAAGTAAATATTCCTTTTATGCGTCTCTCTGAATCAGTCTTTATGATTAAAGCCTTTATGATTAAAGTCTTTATGATTAAAGTCTTTATGTTTCCAATAGTGATTAAAGCCTTGTGATGCTAGAAATGTAGAGGGAGGCTATGCAACCTAACCCAGACTGGCATCTTTGATACCACCATTGTGTTGGCATCGAATTCTGGAAACGATGGGGGTGATGAACAGTCCAGCACTGCCCCAGAATCATGGCCCCTGGTTGAGGCTTATGTCCTTTTCCTCTTCTATTTGAAATCTTACTATAAAGAACCCCTTGGGGCATAAGTAGATTTCGCAGTTTGGTGTCCACATTGTATGTATCCATTGATGCAATGCATCAGATCTGGGCCAAAAACCATTAAATTTGCAAATAACTGCATAGGTGTGTAGATTTGAGTATATAGTATTTACCTCTAGTATATCAATGGTGAGAGATGGGCTCTCAGGTTTTTGTTCTACAATGTAGGGCCCCGGGTGTTCTGAGGCAACTGTGGGATTGTTCTGCGTTTTCCCTTTGCCCTTGACTGCGTCTCGGAAGGACCTTGTGTTCTTAGAGCTAGTTCCAGAGCATTCGCCCCGCAGACGGAGATTGATGGTAATGGTCAAATATGATATTATGTTGTAGTCTTGAAGGGTTTGATTGTCCTGTAAACTGTGTCCCATATAGATCAGATTTTGTGCATGAGTTGGTATGTCGAGGAGGCTCTGTATTTTAAATTTCAGATCTCAGATCTTGCATCCTTGCCATAGCCTTAGGCAGTGGTGCCTGCCGTCCGGTGTTTTGATAAAGAACTGTGTAAGGTCCACAATTATAAGATTTGTCTCCATTTGTGGCTGACCTCTATTTGTTGCCCAGGATGACCTGCTGCGATAGGCCGGGTTGTTATGTCGGACAAACCCTAGCTCATCCCTGTACTGCCGACGTTTCTCAGTCCAGGGTTTCAGATCTGTTGGATCTTGGCATATCTGTCTATTGTAAGCTGGATCGGTTAGATCTATGGCAGATCTGGGGTATTTGTACTGTTCCGCAGTGGAAGTGAGCAACCCGGCTCCTTGTAGCGATCTTCCAGGGCCTGTAGTAACAGATCTGGTGTTTAGACCCGCCTTTCCAACGCTGTTAGCGTTGATATCCCCATTCCTTTTCTCCCATCATTTGTTGCTTAGAGAAACTGTAATATTCCTAATTAGCCATGGCTAATTGGAATATTCAATTTTGCTCAATTTTGCCTTATATAATTATTTATAAATAAAAAGGTGAGGAAAGGGGGGACATAAGTCACTTTTAGAATAAAGTCACTACCTAGTAGCACAACGTTGTAACTTAAAAGGGGAGCCAAGGGGGCCAAAGGACCACGTAGAGGAGGGGCCCACGCAGACACTTGGAGGGACTGCGCAGATGGAGGGGAGCATGTGGCAAGAGAAGGGGCTACGTTGGAGGAGGTGAGCCTTGGGGTTGAGAGAGGCCAACACTATAAAGGAGAGAGGAGCCTCCTCATTTTGTCATTCGATTATGTGTATTGGAGCTAGTCACTTCGACTTGGAGCACGTGGGCTATTTACCCTGTCTGCAACACTGTTTAGTGCATTGAGTGTCTCCGTTCAGAGATCTCACCCTTAGCTCCCGGGGACTTCGAGTGCCTACTCGGGCAAGGTAGTTTTCAGTAGTCTTTTGCAGTGGGATTGATCTTTGGCATTAAGGGGAGTAGAGCGTTTGAGGACTGCGCAGTCTTGAGAGAGAGGGATGTAGTTCTTCTGGAGGCAGTTTCAGAGTGGAGGTTTGGTGGAGGATTTGAGCTGGAGATTGAGCAAGGGTTCAGCCCTTGAATATTAGAGGATTTTGGCAGAGTTTTGGGCAGAGTTTTGGAGGATTCCATTCAGTGGCAGCGCAGAGCCTTGAGGGACAGCGTAGATCCCCAATGGGGTGATTTTCGGGGGTCGGCTATTTCAGGAAAGCTTTTTGGGTTTCTTGAGTAGAGTCTGATTCCAGAGTTTCATCATTTTCTGAGGAGGGGAACAACCCCAAATCCTTGGTTGATTTCCAGTAGTAGCAGTAGCACGACAATTCTCCAGCAGCTTGGACGCAGTTCAGAGAGAGGCCATTCTTTTACTATTCTGAGTGTATTTCTTCACTTGCCTTGTGCAAGTCGAGGTGCCATCTTTCTGATCACCTCCTGTACTCATTCCATTACTCAGTATAATAAAATTGCTTAGCATTTCTCTTCGCATTTCTTGAGTATCTGCTTAAATTTCATGTTTACATTATTATATGTTGCACCATTGTTATTTTATCACTTTGAGCTTTCTGGTTACTATATCATTTATACGTATTTGGTTGGGGTTTATTGGGGTTTGTGGAATATCCCTGAAACGGGATATTACACTGGTATCGGAGCATAGATCTGGCTCAGCCTGTGGAGCTAGCAATCTATGACACCGGGGGAAAAGCCCTACATCTGTTACAGAGGTAGGAGATACAGAGACACTGGGCGTAGGTTGGAGAACACCTACGGAGAGGGAGATTGTGTTCGGGTGGTGGACACAGCACAAGAGGAGCCTGTGGTGAACGCAGAACAGGAGGAGCCTGTGGTGGACACAGAACAGGAGGATCCGATGGCAGATGAGGACGGGAAGAGATTTGCGGACATGCTCCTCAAATCAGTGTAGGATCTGTCGAGGCAGATTGAGGTGATGGGGTAGAGATTCACAGCGGTGGAGGCTAGACAGCGTGAGAACCCACGGGTTTTCCAGGTTGGTGAGGGATCGGGTACATCTCACCGTTTTCCAGAGCAGGGTGCCACTCAGCGTGATATTACTCCACAGATGGCTTCACATGCCCCTACACGCTCTACCATGCCCACTTTCCTAGGAGCAGACACGGGGGTCGGAGCCCAGCAGGAGGCAAAGCCCAGTCATATGGGCGATTATTTTGCAGAGTACCAGGCCTATGGGCAGGAGTTCAGGGATGCTCTCTCATTTAGAGACTTTGTTCAGCCCCAGCGAGATAGTAGACCCCGCGACCATCACAGAGGACATCGACATTATCACGATGGAGACACCCACCGCGCAGCTAGTAGATTCCACTTGTCTACGTTTGATGGTTCATCAAACAGTTCAGCAAGGTCTTGGGTGGAGAAGCTGGACATCTATTTTCAGCTTAACCAGATGTCGGAGGTAGAGGCCATCAAGGTGGCGACATTACATTTGGATGGTGAGGCCTAGGATTGGTGGTTCCATGGGATGGTTACACTTGGACATTCTACAGTGACGACATATGCCGAGTTCACCAGGAGGTTGATGGAGAGGTTTGACCAGAGGGATCCGGAATAGCACTTTGTTGAGCTGACGAGGCTCAAATAAACCGGGAGCCTAGAGACCTACATTGCAGATTTCTTGAGGGTTTCAGTGATGGTGCTAGATCTATCCACAACACGGAGGATCTACATGTTTATTGAGGGGTTAGCAGAGCCACTTCGGGGTCTAGTCAAATCCACCAGACCAGCCACACTCCAGGATGCTATCAACAGGACCTGGGACTTACAGGATGCCTTACCCAGGACCTGGACACCTTACCCCTAGAGACAGGCTTTCCAGCCTAAGGGGAAGGACGTGAGGATTCCGCCTCCAAAGGGGAATCCGAGACGAGTACAGATTGATGACGATGCCAGGAGGGAGCTGAACAAGAAGCGGTTGTGCTTCACCTGTCAGGAGCCGTGGGCACCAGGACATAGATGTGCTGCTGGCTAAGCACATTTTATTGAGGTCTTCTCCGAGAGCAACGGGGAAGAGGATGAGGAGGATGATGTGGAGGCAGGAGATAGTCATGCCGTGCAGGGTCCCTTGTCGCCTCCACCACCAGCAGTAGGTGGTACAACTTTTGCACATACCGGAGGAGCTCTTGCAACATTGTGAGGAGTTCCCAAGTATTTGACGTTGCGTGTACGGGGGACAGTACGTGGCCAGCGAGTATCAGTTTTGGTTGACACTGGGGCCACCGACAACTTCATCGATGCATAGATGGTTGAGCGGAGAGGTATACCGATAGAGAGCTTCAATGGATTTTCAGTTTTTGTCCCAGGAGATCAGACCATGGTGTGTGCTCGTTATGTTCAAGATTTATCAGTGATGATGGGCATTGGGGCAGCAGGTGACAGTGACAGATGAGCTACCACCCATGGATGATGAGGGGCATTTGGTGTTGTAGCCAGAGGCTATTATTGATACCAGGGAGAGGAAGCTATGGAACAAGACAGTCCTGGAATTCTTGGTGAGGTGGAAGAATTTACCGGATGAGGATGCCACTTGGGAGAGTGAGAAAATTTTGCAGCGTCCATCACTTCAGTTGCTTGAGGACAAGCAACATTTTGTCGAGGGAGACTGTAATATTCCTAATTAGCCATGGCTAATTGGAATATTCGATTTTGCTCAATTTTGCCCTCTATAGTTATTTATAAATAAAAAGGTGGGGAAAGGGGGGACATAACTCACTTTTAGAATAAAATCACTACCTAGTAGCACAATGTTGTAAATTAAAAGGGGAGCCAAGGGGGCCAAAGGACCATGTAGAGGAGGGGCCCACGCAGACACTTGGAGGGACTGTGCAGATGGAGGGGAGCACGTGGCAAGAGAAGGGGCTACGTTGGAGGAGGTGAGCCTTGGGGTTGAGAGAGGCCAATGCTATAAAGGAGAGAGGAGCCTCCTCATTTTGTCATTCGATTTTGTGTATTGGAGCTAGTCACTTCGACTTGGAGCACGTTGGCTGTTTAGCCTGTCTGCAGCACTGTTTAGCGCATTGAGTGTCTCCGTTTGGAGATCTCACCCTTAGCCCCGGAGGACTTCGAGTGCCTACTCGAGCAAGGTAGTTTTCAGTAGTCTTTTGCAGTGGGATTGATCTTTGGCATTGAGGGGGAGCAGAGCGTTTGAGGACTGCGCAGTCTTGAGAGAGAGGGACGCAGTTCTTCTGGAGGCAGTTCCAGAGTGGGGGTTTGGTGGAGGATTTGGGTTGGAGATTGAGCAAGGGTTCAAGCCTTGCATATTAGAGGATTTTGGTAGAGTTTCGGGTAGAGTTTTGGAGGATTCCATTTAGTGGCAGCGCAAAGCCTTGAGGGACAGTGTAGATCCCCAAGGGGGTGATTTTCGGGGGTCGGCTATTTCAGGAAAGCTTTCTGGGTTTCTTTGGGTTTCTTGAGTAGAGTCTGATTTCAGAGTTTCATCATTTTCTGAGGAGGGGAATAGCCCCAAATCCTCGGTTGATTTCCAGTAGTAGCAGCAGCACGACAATTCTCCAGCCGCTTGGACACAGTTCAGAGAGAGGCCAATCTTTTACTATTCTGAGTGTTTCACTTGCCTTGTGCAAGTCGAGGTGCCATATTTCCGATCACCTCCTGTACTCATTCCATTACTCAGTATAATAAAATGGCTTAGCATTTCTCTCTGCATTTCTTGAGTATCTGCATATATTTCATGTTTACATTATTATATGTTGCACCACTGTTATTTTTATCACTTTGAGCTTCTCGGTTACTATATCATTTGTACGTATTTGGTTGGGGTTTACTGGGGTTTGGGGAATATCCTTGAAACAGGATATTACAGAAACCAGCGCAGTCTTTGCAGATGTGGGCATGTGTGGATTCGTGGCACTATCCTGTGCAGCATACGTTGCTTCCTCCCGGCTTGGGTTCCTGGAGAGCTTGAGCGCACCTAAATCTGCTGGCCTGAATCGAAACCGCATGGGAGAAAAGCTGGGGAAACACGTGCCTTAATCCGCCATTCCATTTGAGGGACAGCCGAGGGCTTCATGGTTGCTTTTCAATGACAGAGTATGCATCTTTGCCAGCCCATGCTCTATCCGTTGAACTTGATTGTTAATTAGTGCAAGTGTAAGAATTTATGAGCAATGTATATTAGGATAAATACAATTAAGATCAATAAGGCAGATACAAGATATAAATATGATAGACCAGTGCCTTCAACAATGCTATGAAAGTACTTGCAAGGAAATATATACTGCAAGTCACAAAAATAACAATACTGCGAGACAAGTTAGCACAATGAAAAGATGGCACAATATCAAATACGAGCAGATAAAAATAACTCGCACAACAAAAATAACTTGTCCTTTCAAGAAAATGCTCAAGATAAGAATGAAAAATGTAAATAGACGATGAACAATAGAATCAAAGACGAGTACAAGGACAATGATACAATATTGCAAGAAAAATATGATGCTCACAAAGATTGTTATGCCACAAGGGATGAAGAGTTAGAAGGATGGAATGCAAAACTAAACTAGGTGGGGTGCAAAATCTTGGTTATGTTTAGTTAAATGTCTAGTCTAGATGAATCCTTCTTTTCAATTGTTTTGAAGTTAGTCACAAACACAAGTTGTAGAGAGAAGGTTCGGGGAAGAAGGCTAAGGCCTTATTAACGATACCTCCACTTGCTTCTATCCACCCAAGTGCCTTCGTTCCTACAAGGGATTCGCCACAATAGAACTACAAGGTCACATGTGTTAATTGTGAATGGGGGTCTAACTTCTCAAATTGGAAAGTGAAGAAGGTGTCCTTATCTTTCTTACAACCAAGCTTATGCTTGGAGGTTAATTTTAGGATGCAAATGAGATGCAAAATGCAAAAATGAGATATCAATGCTTCAATGAGAGACAGTAGTATCAAGGTGTTTCAAAATGAGAAAATTCCAATATGCTTGTAATCACAATGAGATGTACTTCAAAAGAACAAGATTATTAGCTTATATGATCAAATGGAATGTCAAGAACAACTCAATGAAACAATGATATTCAAATGACAATTAGATGTTAGACCAAAACCACAAATGCCTTATTAGAAAATAGTGTGATTATGAGATGTTCTTACTTATTAGACAGTTGAACAAGCAAGAATTTATAGAAATGTCACAGCTTATAAGTTGGAAAATGAGATTGCTAACAATGATTTTAATAGCTCGCTACTTAGATCTAGACAAGAGATACGAAATTGCAATTATATTAAGTAACAAATTAGCAAATGCAAGTTAGGAGATGTGATTGGGATGCAATGCAATTAGACCTAGGAATGCAAATGCAAGAAGAGCAAATTAGTGACTAAATTTAGGTTGGTGAGTTAGCAAGTTAGTTTAGTGGATTCTCCCTTTTAAATAAGGAGATGGAGGATGTTGAGGGATAAAGATTTCAAACCCCCCAAAAGAAAAATAAACACTTTTTATTAATGAGATTACAGAGATAGAATGCCCTCTAGACAAGAAAGAAGGGCTTCACTTCTTTAAGTAGATTTACAATTGACAACTCTACAGAATATAAGACCTCCCCAAAAGACTAGTGGATTTACTTAAAGATAGCTCACAAACTTCTCAAAAAAGGACCTCAAATGCTTTCAATCTTGCAACAAGATGATGACAGTTGAGAAGGGCTATCGGCCTATAGGAAAAGAGGTGCAGTGTCTTTGTTTTAACAACACTCAAGAATGATGAATCTCAACTCACAACAGAGGCTTGAAATGTCAATGATGATATCCCTGCAAAACAGATGCCAGACCTGGAAAATGCCTTTGCACCAGACCTCAAAAACACCACTCTCAAGAGATATCAGCCCGCAGTCAACAAGATCAATCACCAAAAACCTGATAGCCAAGCATGTTTAGGAGTTATGATACTTCTTATGATTATTGCATGACAAAATTTATTGTTTTAGCCTGTACAATGTAACACTTCACATCTGATTTGGTTGACAGTCTGCAATAGATGAATGTGGAGCAGATGGTAAAGAGGCTATTATGCCTTGCAGCTAGGCCCAAAAGGAATCCCCAACGATGTGATCCAAGAATAAAATTGACAACTTCTGCAATGATGGACAGAGGCCTGCAAAGCTCAGTATCAGTCTTTCAAGCTAAATAAAACAATGATGAATTCCTCTAAAAGTCCCGCGACTTATTCTGGAAACAGTCCTCCAAATGATCTGACCTGAAATGGCGTAATCACAAACCCAAATCAATGATATCCTTTACAAATGATGAGTCAAGATGCAGCCAACAAAGGATTAGTATGTAAATCTGGTGACTGAAGTAAAAACCCTTAACAAGTCTGTGGTTAGGAAGAGAGATGCCCTTAGGACCTGCGGCTAGATAAAGTAGGTGAGATAAGCCTGTGGCTAGGGTAATAAGGCTGGATTAGGCTTGCGGTGGAAAGAAAACACCCCTGAAAACTCAAAATTGTTAGATAAGCCTGCGGCTAGGGTAAAGCACCCTATTTGGCCTGTGGCCAACACTGAAATGGCTAATTATATCTGTGGCCAGCCACAAAAAGGAGCAGAACTCCAATCATGAGCCTAAAAATGAAAATACTCCTGCAAAATTACACCCAAGTGAGAGATAAACCACCGAAAAATTAATATGGTGAAACCCTTACACAAGAAAATTGCAGAAGTGCCAGGGCCCAGATCTGAGGTCTAATGGTCTGCGGCTGCCCTCAAGAGTTTTTCTTTGATTCAAAAGAGGCCCAAAATGTTGGATTCAATGCTTTAGAGGCCTTAGAAAACCTAGAAACCCTAGAGATTCTGCAGAAACCCTAGACGACCTTCAGAAATAGAGAAAATGTGCCCAAAACACTAGCCGTCTAGGCTAGGTGAGGGCTGAAGCCCTCAAAATTTTTGGCCCTCTTTGATCTAGAGCAGAAACACCTGCAAAAACAAAGTTAAAATGAAGAAAACAAAACGGCTATATATACAAAGTATGAGGAGATATTTACAAGGGTTTAGAGGGTTTTATCTAAAAGAAATAATTTACAAATTATTTACAATAATAATCAAAAGCTCTTGTAAGCAGATCTATCAATTTATAGCACAAAAAATAGAGATTAAAGATTAATAATTTTTTTTTACTTCAGATGATTGGCAAAGAAAAACTCCCTTCAACAAATTTTTATGATGGGCCTTTGAGGAAACCCACTATGGGTTCTTAGTTGCTGTGAGCCAAGGAGATGAAGGTTCAAACAAGAACTTCAAATGCCTGGCACCTGATTACAAAATATTTCCTACACAATCTTGAAAGACGTTGTTAGATTCACCAGGGTTGGATGGTATTGAGGGAAGGAGGCCTAGTGGTTCAAACAAGAAACACCAGATCTACCCAACCAACAATACTTCACCAATCCAAATAGAGGTACAAACAAGTAACACTAGATCTAGATGGCTAATGAACTTAACAAGCTAAATGCATGTAGGAATTAAAATAACATTAACCAGTATACATTACCACAACAAGTTGAAGAGATACACAATAATCTTGCCCCCAAAGACCTTGTTTTAATTAATCAAGAAAAATTACAAAGCTTCTAAAGCCAATACACCATCCAAATATGATACAATGAGGAGCCTTAGGCTCTATTTATAGCAAAATAGAGAGATCTAGATCCCCCTCCAAGTGGAAAATGGCTAGGTCCAAGAAGTTGCACAAATTTGACTTGATCTTGGAGAATAACAACTGCTAGATGCTTGATCCATGCCAAAATCAAATCCTGTCCCTTGATCTGGATGAAGAAATTCGAATTCCATAATAAACCTAAGTTGCACGAAACGGGGAAACGGGGAAGCGAAACGAAACGCGACCTCCCCAAATTTTGGAAACGGGGAAACGTGAATATATATATATATATTATATATATATATATATATAATAAAAACATTAAAAATTATTAAATATATATATGTGCAATCGTAAAGCATTAATGAGAGAATGAGACGGCACTGCTATTTTATAGCTTTAGAATTGGTTTCTAAGAAGTCATTAGAAACCCTAAACTAATTAAAAATTAATTAGCAAAAAAAAAAATAAAAAACAAGTGTCAATTTGATGGAAACGTGGCCCGTACGGCGTGGAAACGCGTTTCCGTACGTACGGGCGCGTTTCCATTTGGGAAACGCGCCCGTACGTACGAAAACGCGTTTCTCACACGCCGTACGGTACGGGGAAACGCGTTTCCGTTTCGTTTCCCCAGGGAAACGACCCCTAGGCCCACGTTTCCTGCAACTTAGTAATAAACCCCTTTTTTCCTTGTCCAAAAAATATTATTTTGAATTTTTTTCTTTAAAAGATCAATTTTGACTTAACCACCTTGGTCCATAAGTTCAATTTTTCTTAAAAAATTGATTTTTCCCTTGATGGAGGACCTTGAAACATTAATTTCTTTTGGACCCACGAATTTTCTTCAACCATCTGGACCCAGAAAATCAATTTTCTTGAAAAAATAATTCTTTTATGACGCCATTGAATTTTTGTGGGTTTTTTCTGCTTTGGAATTGAGTTTGTCAAATTTAATTCTTCCTTGGGAAAGACCATGTTCTCCAAAAATTCGGTTTTCCACTTGGAGAGAATTTTATTTTCTCTCAATTTTAATTTTTTGGTTGTTTTCTGTTTTTTTTTTTGCAAGAAAACCAAAAATAAAAATAATTCGAGGGAATAGATATAATTTCAACCCTCAAAAGGTGTCTAAACATAAAGTTGAGGTGTAGAGGTTGTAATTATGAACACTCTACCCCCTTCAACTTTTACAAACATTTGATTTTACTATTTACATCCAAATAATTATTAAATTTCCGACTAGTTGGAAATTTTAATAATTAAAAATAGACACTTAGACTTGACCAAATTTTGCGAGATTCAAGACATGATCTAGTATGATAAAAATACATAGAGTCGATAACACTAGGAATACACCTGAGACCTTACCATCGAGCCCTGCTCTAGCTTTGGGGTATATGTGGGAGAAAAACTCTGCGAATTATTTGGGTTCGGAAACGCGAATAATTGGTGGAAGGTAAAAAACTTACCTAGATATTTTTACATGGCTTTGTAGTCATACTAGAGTCATTCTTACAAGGATGACCCAAAGGGCGGCAAAATTTGGGTTACATTATTGCTTCTCAAGACAAAACTGTTGAATGATAATGATGATCTTTGGTTGTATGATTGCTCGAACATGATGGAATGCTTTGAAAAAATATATGCTGCTATAGGGTAGTTGACAGAGAGTGGTCAACAAAGACCATTGCTTCTTAAGGATGGACCTAATCCATTGACTCATAGCACAATTTGCTATTTTGACAGTTTCTCTACAGTGTTTTGGTCTTGAATTTCCAAAGCCGTTTTGAGGTCCTAAATGACGTTTTTTGGCAAAGCAAGCACTCTGCAGTTGGAAAATGTACTTCTCATTTAGACCTTTCCAACGAGCTATTGAGCGCCCCAAACAAAGGTCGTATGTAAAGTTGCGACTCCGAGAAGTTGATGTTTCAACTTACCCTATTGGGGCCCACAAAACTTTTGTCACTTCATCTCCTAGGGTTAGGTTTTTGGATGTTAGGGTTTTCTCGTTGCTTCTTTATAATAAAAATGCCTTGGAGCCTCATTGTAAGACAATCCAAGAAGGCACGTAACCGTCACATATCTTCCTAGAGATAAGCTACCACCGTTGGACTAGTTTGTTTTCATTCTGCATTTATAAAGTTTCAACACTTTCCATTTATTAATAAAAGTCAAGTTTCACTCTATCTCTGTATTTTGGTTACAAATCCGTATATCATTTCATTGCCGTTGTAAATTCGGATCATCTCCACCCATTCCTTAAACTTTTCCACCTCATTCTCTCTTCCCTGAACCTTTTGAAAAGACATAGCATCTTGGAAGTCAAATGCTGGATAGCTATAAGATGAACAATTGCTTATGCAGCAAAGTACTTGTAGATATTTGAACTTTGAGCCTTGAGGTATGATGTTTGCCTTTGCAAACAAGGTATAAATATTGCTGCCATGGCTCAAAATAATGAGAGGAAATTGACATTTTTTAGCATAAATCCGGCAAGAATTACTTTGGATTGATGGAATTGCAGATATCAGATGTTAACATTGCACATTCCTATTGCAATAGGGGTGTTTGACGGTGCTGAATCCATTTCTGCATTAAAAACAACAATTTCATGAATCCAAAATTGTAATTTTGACAAAGATTGCCTAGCTGGATTCTGGTGTTGAAAAATTGCAAAAGGTAAAAAATGGAGAATGTTTAGCTGTCATGATAAAATTTGATACACTGTATAACAGGAAAACATCCCTTGACAAAAATAACCAAGTTTTCTCTTATGAAGGGTTGCTATATCTGATCTCTCACAGGCCTTTCCATAACAGCACAGCATTAGCTCATAACAGGCTGGTGAAGCAGTGATCTGAATGCCAGGTACCTTTTGTGAACTTATTACTGCATATAACATTGCAATGTGGCAATAATTACTACTTTCTGGGGACATATATGAGATTGACAACTTTGCTGCATATTTATGGGTCAAATCTGCATGTCTCACATGTCAGGAATACTCATCGAATGTAAGTATTGGTCAACAGAAGATGGAACAGCTGCAATAAAAGTATTGGTCAACAGAAGATGGAACAGCTGCAATAAAGAAAAGTGAAAATATGTGAGATGAGATCAAATCTAGGCACATGTATCTTAGGAACAGACTGACTGACAGCCATTGTCTTATTGTGCTGAACCATGTTAAAGAATGATCAAAACTAAATAAAATAATAGGGAACTATTAGTGATGGTAAGATATCTTACAATTGTTACTCCCACAGAATTTTCATGGCATTCTGCAGTCATTTGGCATATCTGAATCGGTCTAATAATATTCTAATATAAGCTAGCTAACTGAAGCTTTTTTCGTGTATCTATAGTTGTTGTGTTCCTTGTATCCATTGTCAAACTCTGAATCAGCCTGTTTTAGTAAATTTGTTTTCTGCTATAGACTTGAGTTTAGTGTTGGAACTTTGATAGTAAATCTGTGTTGAAATTTTAGGTGCGTTTCTAAAATCTTGGACTTGATCTTGTAGGGTTTGCATGGGAAGAAGGATGTATGTCAGATGAGGTCCTTAGGAGGGCTATTATTGCCACTGAGGAGGGGTTTCTTGCACACGTTACTAGATCATGGAAGGCAACGCCACTGATTGCAGCAGTTGGTTCATGCTGCCTAGTTGGAGTTATATGGGGTGAAAAACTGTATGTTGCCAATGTTGGGGACTCTCGGGCAGTAATGGGAAGCATATCAAGGTCCAGTAATAAAATAACAGCAGAGCAGTTGACAAAGGATCATAATGCTAGTGAAGAGGAGGTCCGACAGGAGCTGAAAGCTCTCCATCCTGATGATTCCCAAATTGTAGTTCTGAAGCATGGGGTCTGGCGCGTCAAAGGCATCATTCAGGTGTTTCTCTATCACTGTATTCTTATCAATTAAAATGTTCTATGCATCTTACAATGCTTTGTGGATCACATAATATAGCTAACTTGGTGCTTCTGTCTGACATTTTTAGTTCAAAGCCTGAGTTATGTCTTGTTGTTGTTTATTCTGCTTACACTACCTTTAGTGATTTTGCACCTTTCTCTGGTGTTATATTTAAGTCGAGAAATACTGCTTGTTTACCAATAACAAAGACTATTCTTTTAGTAGATATCAGAAGTGGGCTCAGTTAGAGCTCTTGATATTTCAGCTATTTTGTCTATGCCTATGGCATCCACTTTAAATAAAGGTCTAAGCAGAGTGATTCATGGTTTACATTATGAAACGAACGTGAGTAGAATTTTCAATTATTCAGGGTTTCTTGGTGTCCGTTTCTTAAGTGGAACTTCTATGTAGTCCCTGAGCAATTATTTTATTTTGTACATTGATATGCAATTTCTTAGTTGGATTTTAAATATTTTTTTTCCTTATTTCACCCACTTTTATCCTTAAGAGAAAAACATATGATCTCGACTTCATAAAATTAGCTAAATTTTTAATTTCTAAGGATGGTTTGATGGAGGAAAATTATGCTAATTCAAATAACTTGGGGAAAACTAGGCAAGTCGAATTACTAAAATTGCGTTGGGATATTTCATGACAAAATTTTCCAAGAATAAGGAGAAATTACCCAAGGCAAATTAGCCATGATATTTTTATCACATGACAAATTGGGGATTCTTTAGTTCAACTTAAGCAAGGGCCACTTAATTCGGTTTTCTTCTACAGTCAGAGCTCAGTTGGACCAACCATGCACATCAGTGACCATTAATGGAGAATTTGAGCTCCTTCTCCTCTTAGTATGAATTAAATGGGTAAAATTATTAGAAATACCAATGTTAGCAGAACTGAGCCATTTACCGAACTAGTAGATTCCCTGAACTGGGAACTAGTTAGATAGGACCGAAACTGGTAAATAGCTGTACCAAAAAAATCGATTGACCAAAAAATACATAAAATATTCAAATTTTAAAGAAAAACATATATATTCTGGCACATCCATATGAATCAAAACCATCTATACACAAATATGCAAAAGTTCTCATTTGTATAACATGTAAGGATGCATATAACCAAAATAGCACTGAGTGCAATCCGTGTCTGAACCAAAAATACATCAACAAACATGCTCTATATGGCCTCTAGCATCCAAAAAATATCATGCTACAACAAATACCTACATATCATCCAAATCATTGCCTATATTGGGATCTTCGTCATCAGTCTCACCCTCTAAGCATTAAAATAAGATAGATAAAGCTTAACATGTCAGGTCAAGATTTTGTTTTAGTGACGGGTACATTTTTACTAGTGTCATGACAGAGGAGTTCAATAATCAATGCCACTATCATCAAGTTACATAGAAGGCTCAGATGCTCTTGGTTAAATGCTAGTTCCATATCCCCGCACTTGACAAAATCCAATGGAAACATTGCAATCCCCCCAATCTTGAAATCCTAAAAATTGTTAAGTCTGTTGGATTTTGAGTGGGGATCTAAAATTGAATTTTCTCCATATGAATGGTAATGTTAAAAATTTAAGTAAACGGATGCAAATGAGTGATAAAGGAGAATGTCGTCCTTTTACTTAAGAATTTAACATTACCATTAATTGCATAGCAATAGTAGGGCCCTAGACTTGAATATTAGGCCGCCCCACCTAAAAATTATTGCTTTTTTATAAAAAAAATTGTGTTTGGAACATCCTTGAGTGCATTGTATGGAATCATCTGTTTCAATGAAATTGAAAAAGGGCCAGTTTGGTACTGACCTGGCTAGTTCTGCTATAGAACTGGCAAGTTTGGTATTGAACCAGCCTTTTCCGGTTCCTGGTTTCGAACTGGACTGGTTTGGGGGTCAAACTGATCGATTACATCGTTTTTGGTCTAGTTCTGATAACACTGATAAATGCAGCGAAAGGCCAATGTTCTGATTCAAATTGTCTTGAGCAAAAACAAGCAACCTTTTCTTTTCTCTCTCTCTTCTAGCTCTTATTATTTTGTGTCAAGATATCATTGTCTTCAAGTTCTGTGATATAGTCATCTTTGTGCTGCCAACCATTTGGCTCTTATGGAATAAAATTTAGTTTTGATCCACTCACTCTAGTTTGTTTGATTCAATGGTATTTTTTGCAATATATTAAGAGTTATTTCATCTATTTATTTGGGCAATTAGCCACTTAAATATGCTAAAGACTGATTTTATAAGGACCATTCTGCAGACTACATTTATGGGTTTTTACACACTTGTTTGGCCACTAACTTGATGGTCAAACAGCCACTCTCTTGTTTATCGCAGATTTACTGTTTAGAACAGCAAGAACAAAGACTAGGGACATCCCCTTGATGTTGGCAAGCACCAGCCCAAACAAAGAGGGAGATTTACTATATCTCGCCGATTTCTACTGTTGATTTTTAAAAAATTACATTAATTTACAAGGTGTAGAAATTAGTGCTAACGAATTGCATCGAAAACAAGCATTGAGAACAACAAAGTAACTAACGATTTGGAAGATCATTGATAATAGGTGGAACAACCATCTTCCTTGACGTTTACATGTAGCTAGATATTTCTTGCACCCAGGGTTTCATTACAAGCCAACTTTGGATGAGACGACCTGGGAAGGTCAAATATGGATTGTGCACTTGCATAGAGTGTGCGTTCCTTGATTAAGAATTCTCATATAATAGGACACAGTTGCATGTTTTTTAAGGTAAAGTGCAAGGACATTGGGAAAAAATCTCACTATTCTTGCAATATATGAGGACCAACCAAGCAGCCCCAAAGATTTTAAATTTCAAGTATTCAATTTCATTGATCAGATATTGAATATTTCTAGACAAAGTTACAAATTAATGTATTGAATTCATAACTTTGTCTTGGACTTTTTTTGATTTATCATAATGAATTCGAAGGAATCATTTGACAGCTAATGCCTGCAACTGTAAAAATTTTCAATTTTGATCTCGAGTCCATCTTTCAGCACTTAGGTGAGTGCAACTAGGTTGTCCTTGAGCATATATCAAAAAGACACTAGTTGGAACAATGATAGAATGATATTGTGTGTAGTGCAATCCTCCAGTGAGGCAGAACTAGTTGAAAAAACACTTGTAGATCCCATTGTCTTGGAGAATATTGATCCCTCCATTGAATGGGTTGTGGAAACTTAACCTATAGAATTTGAGGATGATGACATAGGGTGAATGGACCTGGATTCACAAGTAGCACGCAGTTTTACTGCCCCATAAGCTAGAGGTAGATGGAGACAATTGTGATAATGATGATGAGAATCCTAGTATAGAGGATGATTTTGACGATACGTTGTTTTGTTCTAGCATGATGTATTTTCGACTTTAGAAGCCATTTAGAGCCTCAATATCAATGCATTTTGTGTCATATATGTATTGCACTCTATGCCATTTTGATCTATCAACCACCATTGCATGCTATACATGTGGGAGAAATTTCCTGTTTGGTGTCTAATGGTTTGGATTTACATTGATATGTTTGTATATTTATTTATTCAAGGAAAACCTCTTGGGATCCCCACATTCCGACAAATATATGAATAGGGGGTTGCTTGACAGCCAACTGCTACAACAATTGGTAACCCGAAGGGACTATCAGATTTGGACATGTGACCTAAGGCTTTGCTGTCATCATTTTACCTTAGGTGGTGTTGACTGCTGGAGTAGCACCTGACGATTATTTGACGACTCCATGCCCAAGGATGATCCAGAGGACACTTGTACCATCAGATGTCATCAGTCAACAGAGTTTTTTAACTCTCCTTCTATCTTCTCATCATATTTCTTCTTTTGTACCCAGATTCCACACCCTACGGGGAATTGTAATAAGTGAATAAGTGATGCTAGTATGATGTTCTTGAATTTGTAACAGGCCTAGGATGTGGGACTCGATCAGCAAACGAGTACACCTTGGAGTGTTTTTTTATCCGGTGAATTATCCCTTTCTTTTCCCTTCTTTTTCAGAGGGGGATAATTCTCTGGATTTTTTCACTCGTGCACACCCCAAAGCCGAGGTGACGGTTTGAAGATTGAGCCCCTGACACATCTTAGTGTTTAGGGTCGATGTATATTACCATACTAGATCACACGTAAAGTTTCGTGGAATTTGGCTAGGTCTAAGTAGGATTTTTTAATAGTTAAAAATTTCCCGCAAAACGGGATTTTTAATTATTTTTTATGTAAATGCATAAATAACTGGCCTTAGGAGATGTCTGGGGCGTATGACCAGTCAAAATTCATCCTCAGAGGCCCAGCATTCTCCTAGAGCCTACTTTGGGGGTCAAAAACTGACTCAGAGTCCCTCAAAAGGCAATTTTTCCAGTGACAGTGGCAAAAATGAAGAAAAAATTCAAAAAAATGAATAAGTGGAAAAATTTAAAATTTTTTCCAAAGTCAAAATAAGTCAAATTTTGACATGGAAGTCAAGCAAAGGATCAAGGGTGATGTGGCAAGCAATGTGGGGCCCACCTCACCTCATAAAGTTTCAGAAAGTCAAAGTCAAAGTCAAAGTCAAAGTCAAAGTCAAAGTCAAAGTTGAAGTCATGAGGCAAATGGAATTTCAAAGTGTAACTTTGATTTAATTTTTGAGAAAATATTATAAGGTTGAGAAATTATTGTAATAAGTTAAAGTGGGACCCCACCTTGGCCCAACCATGGTATACGTATTACCCATCAATATAAAATATGCACATGCCAAATAAAACAGCCGTACAAAGGTCAAGGGCATATACATGGATCAACAGCCCATCTACGTGGGCAGTCCGTACGGAAATATTAATGTGGGCCCAGCAAAGTAATACTCAGCAATTCCGTACGGCAGTCAAGACAAAAGAAAAAAAGTTCGTACGCTGGCAAATAAATTTCAACGCAAGTCAAACAGAAATCGATGGGCAGCAAACAATTTACGGTGGGCAGCTACAGCAAAGCAAATACACGCAGATTTAAAGGGAGCCCATAGCATATTAAAACAGCTGTTTACGTGGCAGCTCAGCCCGTTAACTCAGCAATATTCTAGCAGTACGTGGGCAGCATCTAGCTGAGTTTCCAAACAGTAAACAGCAAGTTAAAATACGTATTACTCAAGCACAGCCAGTCCATACGCATTTAAACAACAATTCATGGGCAACACAGCATGTTTATCAATCAGCAGTATTTAAAAGGCAGCCAATGCATAGTTAACATGGGCAGCATGTGCAACAGTTTATGTGCAGTCAACAGCAGTTACGTGCCAAGCTACAGCAATTAATATACTCTGACTTCAACACAACAGTTTAACGTTGATATCTCAGGCAGTTAGAACAGCAGTCATAGCAGCCACTTGTCATTCTTCTTTGGCATTGGGATTGTCATCAAGCCACTTGTCGTTTCATTTCTTCATTGGGATCTTCACCTGATTGCCATTTGTCATTGGAATTTGCCTTGGGATTGTCTCCCATTTTCCTATTTATATGAGCCTTGGGCTCTTATTGTATCAGGATAGAACGAGCTATTGGGCTGGCAGAGACTCTGCCTGATTTTGTACTCATCATTTACATTAATAAATAAAAGTCTTTGGGGTTACCAGCTTCTCTTGTGGTGCATGCCTTGGTACATGAGGTATACTTGTGTCGTTTAATGATTTTCACTTGCTATCTAGTTGTTTTTTCATTTTGCCTGAAGGCACTATTGTCTAGGGAGGAGAGATTTGCAGCTATCTCAAATCTCTTCTGGGCTTGGTATATTTTGTACACTTGTTGTAGCTTGTCCATTCTCGGTTGAATGACAAGCTCAACTTGGTCTCTATATGCCAAGTCTCTTTTTGCACTAACAATTCGTTTGCAAGTGTTTTTCTGTGTTTTCAAGGGACAGGTTGCCAGCTCTATTGGAGGGCGAGGACTTCTTCGGCGGGAATAGTCACCTCCAAGGATACCAAGGGTCCCACATGTTGTTCAAGCCAGCAAGCCCATAAGACATCAAAAAGAATTTAAGAGGGGGTTTCCTGAGCCCTTTGCTTAGTTTCTATCTTGAAAAGTTATCACAAATTTTCTTCTTTCATTTGAAAGCATTTGTCTTCATCATGAAAAATATAAAATAAAAAATTTAAATAAAAAAATTTCCTTCAGGGTTTTAGATTAAATTTTAAATTTTGTTTTAAGTTTAATCTTTGTCTGAAGGGGTATAGAAGTTTTTGTGGGAAAAATATTTTTGTTTCCAGATTCAGTTGTTTTCATGCTATATCTTTCATGCTGAGATCTGAAGTTTCAAGTCGAGATACGAATATGATATCTAGTTAATGGTTTATAACTCGTGGTGGTTTGATGCATTCATCTTTTTTTTAAATCTTCAGTTGCTGGATATCATTTGGGTCATTCTAAGAGCACTGTGATCTAGCTGATGACAAATGATCGTTGTTCACATTTCATGTTTCTATATCATTTAACAAGTAATCATCTTAATAATGATCTCTCAAGGCACTGGTCAGCTAACTAATCAAATCATTTTAGTGCTTATCTTAATCGTGTCTCGTGTCTCCCAACCAACTGTTTGCCAGTTGGTCTTCATTATCTCATAGGGACCATCCCCCTTAGCCACGGGAGACAGGCTTAAACGGAGGGATCGGGGATCAGAGTGACAGCCCCCGGTCTGAGCGTTGTCGTGCCAATCTGTGCGACAACACAGACCTCTAGTTCGAATTGCTCAACAAACCCCACTCCAAAAATCGAACTAACTGGTCTCCCTCAGTATATCTCCAACTGACCCTCAAGCCTTCTCTTATACTTTTCCTTTTGATGCATCAACGCCGAGATTAAGTCCCTAATCAACGACTAAGATTAAAATAGACTTGATCTTCGTCTACTAGAAGCTTCTCATCCTTATATTTATTAATACCCATTAACATTTTTATTTTCCTAAGTTTAGACTTATTACCTCATTAAAAATATTAATTATTTTAATAAATTTTCATCCGGATGGAATTTTCCAAAAAGAGTTCTAGGTCTTGGAGATCTCATGCTCTTTAGTCTCTCCACCAAATTTCATGGCTAGAGCACATCCGATGCTACCACAAATCAACACTCCCTCTTAGCGAGGAATGTGTGGTGTTCTGGCTGTTGAGAATTGCCTTTTTATTCCATGCTCTCACAGCATTGCTAAAATGCTTTGGACATGAATCCTCTGCAATTATCTGATCTTAGACATTTGACCTTCAAATCGGCTTCATTTTCGACCAATTCCTTGTAGATTTTGAAACATTCGAATGCCTCGGACTTTTTCTTTAGAAAACTAACAGTTGTCATTATGGTGTAATCATCTCATTAGCATAAAGTATAATTCACCGTCTAAACATTTTGTTCTCATAGGACCACAAATCAGTATGTATTAATTCCAATGGACATAACAGAAAATGTTCCTTTGACTTGAACTTGACTTTTGTCTGTTTGTCGTGCCAACAAGATTCACATATCATATTGGTAGGTTTTGAGATTTTCGGCATTTCTCTAACTGCTTCCTTTTTACTGATCTTGACTAAATTGTCGAAATTTATATGTCCCATTTGTTTGTGTCGTAACCAACTCTCGTCTTCTTTTGCCAAGAAACACCCTTTAGGTGTCTCATCCAAAATATATATGTCGTTTGGAGCTCTGCTTGTTGTAGGCACAATTTTACCAAACTTGCCCTTCTTGATTTCACATTTCTTCGAGTTGAATAACATCGTGTGTCCTTGATCGCACATATGTCCAACACTGAGCAGATTATGATTCATATTTTCAACTAGCAACACATCCTTTGTTAATGCATCCTTGCTTCCAAGAGTGACGTACCTTCTACTATGATGTTTGAAGACCCATCATTACCAAAAGACATTGTTCCATCCTTCTTTTTGTTCAAGGATATGAACTTATTTCTATCTCCAGTCGTATGCATTGAGCAACTACTATCAACATGCCATATGTTTTTGTTGCTTTGAGCCTTGAGAGCGAGAGCACACCCTTTAATCTTCCTTTTCCATACTTGTTCATTCTGATTTTGCGAGAATTCTTTTGAAGAACTTCCAAGTCTACAATCTTTGGTCAAGTGTCCAAAATTGTTACATTTGTAACATTCGACATCATCTCTCAAATGATCAAATCTGTTGATATTCTGCAGAGTTCTGGAATATCCATTTCTGAGAGATTTCCTAGAATTATATTCATTCCAGACATACATGCGACATTCTAAAGCTTTATGTCCAAACTTTCCACATGAATAACAATGACCATAAAAGATAGGTTGATCCCTGGGAGGAAATATTCTTCAAGGAATTGTCTTCCAAGGTTCTTCCTGCGAACCTTGATCTCTCGATCTAGCTAGGAGATCTACCTGCTTCGTAGATTTTTAATATCCATCTTCTTTAGTTGTCATAGAAAGACTTGACTCCTTTTCGATTTTTTCTTCGTTATCACTATCTTGTCGTTGCATGATCATTGGTTGCTGATGAGTTCGTCCAAAGTTTTTGAGCTGTTGCCATAGTTTTGAAGAGTTTTTCCATTTTTTACTTCCTTTTGTAAAGAAACGATTTCAACTTCCAATGCTTCTCTTTCCTTGTTGCTTTCCTTTAATTCTTTCCTGAGTGATTCTCCAATTCGTTTGTATTCTTCAACCTTGATTTTAAGATTTAGGACTTGTTCCCTTTCTGTCTTTAATTCGTCTTCAAGAGTGTTGACGTGCTTCTTCTCGGCCTTGAGCTCTTTGATAACCCTGATCACTTTAGTTTCAAATTCAACCTCAGTCATTTCTTCTTCTTCGTCTCCTTCTACGTCAGGTGCCTCTTGCTTATTGTGCTTGGCCATAAACAATAATCTCCATTGAATTCTTCTTTGTTATCACTGTCTTCTTCGGATGAGGAGCTATCTTCTTTGGAGAAGAAACTTTTCTTAAACCATTTCTTTTTGCCTTGCTTGTTGAACTTCCTACGACTTTTATTTCCTTTTGTAACAACCTCCTTTTTGTGGGGACATTTGGCTACAAAATGCCCAACCTTACCACAATCAAAACATATTAATGGAAGTTTACCTTTAATTTTCCCGTAACTATTCTCATTTTCCGCGAGAAATAGGAAAACTCTTTATTTCAGAATTCTTCTTCGTCTTCTTCCTTTCCCTCATCCTTACAATTTCAAGTTTTTTCTTTCAGAGTCTGCTTGTCCTTACTATTCTTCTTGGTTGCGGCAAATGTTGTTTCTAAGTGAGATGTGCCATCCTCTTCATCAATCCTCATCTCATAGGCCGTAAGAATTCCATGCAATTCATCTATGCTGAGATTGGTTAGATTCGATCTATCTTTCAAGACAGATATCTTAAGGTTAAATCTTGTTGGCAAGGTTCTGAGGATATTTCAGGCAACAATTTTCATTTCAACAGGTTCTCCCAAACCTTCCAATGTATTTGTTGTTTCATCAACACGCTGAAAGTATGCAGCAATATCTTCATCTTCCCTCACTTTGAGTTGCTCAAATTTTGCCATGAAAATTTGAAGTTTTGCTTATTTCACCTTTGAGTCCCCTGCATATATATTTTCAGGCTTGCCTCATACCTCTTTAGCAGTTTTGCAACTCAATACTTTAAGATAAATAGATTTGATAAGCCCACTGATAATAAGACCTTTAGCCTTTGCATCATATATCGTATTTTTCTTACCTTGTTCATCCTAGGTCGGTGTGAAGCCTTTGTCAACGATTTCCCATACTTCGTATCCTTGCGCCAACAAATGAACATGCATTATTCCACTCCAATGTGCATAGTTATTTCCATCGAACAAAGGAACTCTATTCTTAGTATACTCCATGATCTCCTTCTAGTTGTTATACTGTTATTGAAGGAACCAAGCTCTAATACCAATTATTGAAAAATACTAAGAGGGGGTACTGAATCGATATTCCTTCGCAATTAGCACTTTTAAATCTTTTCAGAGCATTAGTTAATCTTCAATTATTATTAATGTTTATGCAGTAATAACAGTAAATAAAAGAACACAGGATGCACAAAAATTTTAGGTGGAAAACCCCCTTCGGGTCAAAAACCACTGAACGCTTTTCTATTAAATTCTTTAATCTTCAGCCCCAATTGAAATGAAAGCAACAACTCCCTAGAATTCTAGAAAAGCATTCTTCTCCAGCTCCCACTGGAAGAACACCCCAACGCCCTGGTTTCTTCAATGATCAACTGAATGGATGCCCCAACACCCTAGACTAACATACCACCCTAAAGTGTTCACAGGCTCCAACATGTAGGCGACTTCATGGACCTACCTAGCACCTCCCTTCCACCCTATAATGACTAAAATAAGACAAGAGTGTGGATTCCCGTACCAGGGACAATGATGTTGGATCAGGTGCACAGCAAGTAAATAAATACACACAGCAGAATTAACACAGCATTCAATCAAGCACATAAAAGACAGTTTTAACGTGGTTCACCCAACCAATCTGGGCTACGTCCACCAAACATAGGCATCATGAATATATTAATCAAATTTGGAGATTACATCAAGAAATCCTCACACACTCTTAGCAAACCATCCGAATGGTTGCCTATCATATAGAATAGAGAATCTAACAACCTCATAACTCCCTCACATCAAATATAGGAGGCATTAACTCCCTCCCAACAACCTGGAGCTAATCTAGGAACTGAATCCCTATTGTTGTCATCCTTCAGAGATTTTTGCCTATTTGACTAAAACAGAAAATCTTAACAATCTCCACCTTGACAACAATTCACCTGATGCCCTGTTATTATTATTTTATCTTTTCTGCAAGCCAAGAGAAGCCAAACACCAGCGTAGCTTCTCCAACAAAACTGGTTTCGTGAACATGTCTGCACAGTTCTCCTTTGTATGCACCTTTTCAAGAGAAATTCCCCTTTCAGTGATAACCTGTCTTACAAAATGATATTTGATTGGAATATGCTTTGACTTACTACGATAGGCCGGATTCTTAGCCAAATGTATTGCACTTTGACTGTCACAAAGTAACCTGATGTTGTCCTGTAACCTACCAAACTCACCAAGCAAACCTTTCAAGCAAACCGCCTCTTTGCAAGCATGAGAAGCAGCAATGTATTCTGCTTCAGTAGTAGACAAAGCAACAATATTTTGTAGCTTTGACATCCAGCTAATAGCTCCACCTGCAAGAGTAAAGACGTACCTTGAAGTTGATCTCCTCTTATCCAAATCACCTGCAAAATCGGAATCAACATATCCGCAAACATATTCACTACTCTTATTGTAAGAAATACAATAACTACTTGTGCCTCTCAAGTACCGAAGCACCCATTTCACTGCTGACCAGTGTTCTTTACCCGGATTTGCCATGTACCTGCTGACAACCCCAACTGCATGTGAAATATCTGGTCGAGTACAAACCATCGCATACATTAAACACCCTACTACATTGGCATATGGAATTCGAGACATATAATCCTTTTCTTCATCTGTATTAGGACATAAACTCGAAGAAAGCTTAAAATGGGAAGCTAAAGGGACTGAAACAGGCTTCACATTATTCATACCAAACCTCAAAAGTATTTTCTCAATATACTTTTGTTGTGATAGCCATAACTTACCATTGCTCCTGTCTCTGAAAATCTCCATGCCCAAAATCTGTCTTGCTGCTCCTAGATCTTTCATATCAAATGTCCTTGCCATCTGAGCCTTCAACCTGTTGATTTCTTCTATGCTTTTGCTTGCTAAAAGCATATCGTCAACATACAATACTAAGATAATGAATATGCCATTTTTAAATTGCTTAAAATAAACACAATGATCATATTCACTTCTAACATATTTCTGACTCAACATGAAAGAATCAAACTTCTTATACCACTGCCGAGGCGACTGCTTCAGGCCATATAATGACTTCTTGAGCCTGCAGACAAATTTCGCATTGCGATGCTGAACAAACCCTTCCGGTTGTTCCATATATATTTCCTCATCTAAATCACCATGTAGAAATGCAGTCTTAACATCTAACTGCTGCAACTCCAAATCAAACAAAGCCACTAATGCTAACACAATTCTAATTGAAACAATTTTAACAACTGGCGAAAAAATCTCATGAAAGTCAATACCAGCTTTCTGAGAAAACCCTTTTGCAACCAGTCGTGCTTTGTACCTGTCTTCTGTATCATTCACACCTCGTTTCAACTTGAAGACCCATTTACGCCCCACAGTTTTCCTGCCTTTCGGAAGCTCCACCAGATCCCATGTGCCGTTCTTATTTAAGGCCATCATTTCTTCCTTCATGGCTGCTTTCCACTTGTCACTTTTTGAACCTTCTATTGCTTCCTGATAGCACAGAGGTTCATTGTCATTAGCAGTAAATGCAACAGAAGTGACATAATCATCATACCTTCTCGATGGTCGTTTGATTCTTGTCGACCTCCTTAAGGATGTTTCTGGCGCTTCCATGATTGGCTGACTACCACCTATAGGAACTTCTTGTCGATAAGTATCTGAGACCTGTTCATGATCTAAACCTGAACCCTGTTCATATTCTGATTCTGAAACCTGTTCATGACTAGTATCTGAACTATGGTCATCATGACTATTGTTAGAAATGCTATCAAATTGAATGTGCTGAAAGTCAGATACATCATCCTGCTTCAATCGACTATCTACATCTAACTGTACAAGAGAGGATTCATTAAACTTTACATATTTATTGATGATGATTTTGCGGATAGTAGGATCCCACAATCTATATCCCTTTGTTTCAACACCATACCCAACAAAGATATACCTTTTAGACTTTGGATCTAACTTAGTTCGCTGATGTTTAGGCACTAGAGCATATGCATCAAAACCAAACACTCTGAGTTTAGAATAGTCACAAGGGTGTCCTTTACATACCTCTTGGGGAATCTTGCAGTCTATCGTCGTCGATGGAGATCGTTTTATCACATAACAAGTTGTTGCCACTGCTTCCGTCCACAACTCCTTCTGCAACCCGGCGTTACTCAGCATACTCCTTGCTCTCTCGAGAAGAGTTATGTTCATGCGTTCAGCAAATCCATTTTGCTGAGGAGTATAAACTGTGGTCTTATGCCTTTCGATCCCTGCATCCTTGCAATAGATGTCAAACTCCTTGGAAGTAAATTCACCACCATTGTCAGTTCTTAAACACTTTATTGTTCTACCAGTGTTGTTTTCTACCAATGCTCTAAACTGCTTGAAAACTGAAAAAACATCAGACTTTCTTTTCACATGTAGACCCAAACCTTCCTAGAAAAGTCATCAATGAATGATACAAAATAAGACGAACCACCATATGAAGTTGTAGGGGCTGGTCCCAAAATCTGAATGGATATAATCAAGTATGCCTTTACTAGTATGTTTTCCTGTTTTAAACTTTTGTTTACTTTGTTTTCCAAACAGACAATGTTTACAGAAATCTAATTTTTCAGTCTTCAGATTTGGAAGTAACTTTCGATCAGCCAAAATTTTCAACCCTCTTTCACTCATATGCCTCGATCTTTGATGCCATAAGCGAATGGAACTAGTGTCATGTTCAGACACAGTAGACACAAAATCTGACCCTGTACCTCCATCTAACTGAAATAGATTTCCTACTTTCTTAGCTTTCATAACTAGTAAAATGCCTCTATAAATTTTCATTACTCCACCTTGAATTACAGTTTTATACCCATTTGAATCAAGTGCTCCTAATGAAATCAAGTTTTTCCTTAAATCTGGTACATGCCTCACATCAGTTAATATTCTAGTTGTCCCATCAAACATTTGTAGTTGTATGCTCCCAATCCCAACAATATTACATGTTACATCATTACCCATGTACACAACGCCATCATTAATGGATTTATATGTCTTAAACCATTCTTTATGGATACACATGTGGTTTGATGCACCGGAATCTAACAACCAATGTTGACCATGATTTGACACATTAAATGATAATACTTCATCACTCATACCTGAACCAGATGCCGAACCTGTATCTGTCGTATTGGCCTCCTTCTTCTCTGTTGAAGACTCTGCTTTTGAAGTTTGTTGCTGTCGCTTCTATCAATCCTTCTTTAAATGCCCTGATTTGCCACAAAACTAGCACTTTAGCTTACTCTTCTTCCCTTTCAACTTTGAACGTGAGTCGCTCAGCTTCCTGGGGCGTCTTTCTTTCGAACAACCTCTAACCATCATAGCTTCTGATGTAGAGGTTTCGGAATGTGACCTCCTCCTTGTTTCTTCCGATAATAAAGATGCAACTACATCATCAAACTCAATAGTTTCTGATGAACTAAGACTTATAGAAGTAACAAAATGATCCCATGACTCGGGAAACGAGCACAATAAAGTAATAGCTTTATCCTCGGATGGAATTTTTACTTCTATACTTTGTAATTGCACAAGAAGAGTATTAAAAACATTTAAATGATCAACAATCGATGTACCTTCCTTCATTCGCAAACCGTACAACTGTCGCTTCAGGAGAATCCTATTGGTTAAGGATTTGGTCATGTACAATTTCTCCAGTTTCGTCTACAAACCAGCAGCTGTTGTATCCAACACAATATTAAACAGGACATCATCAGCTAGACACAGTCGAATAGCACTAATCGCTCTTTCATCCATCTCGGCCCACTCACTCTCTGTGATGTTGTAAGGCTATTTGGACTTGCCCAACAACGCCTTTGCCATGCCATGTTGGACAAGCAAATCATGCATCTTCACCTTCCAGATCTCAAAATTATTCTTGCCATTAAACTTCTCAATTTCAAACTGGGCACTTTGAGTTTTCGCCATTTTGTATCAGCAAAAAAAACAATAATCTCCAAAACTAACCAGCAATTAAAAAACAACTGCCTATGCCTTTCTGCCTTTGATTTTACACACAAAAAAAAACTAACTTATTTCTGTGCAAAATTACAGTTTAAACTGAGTATCAACCATGAGCCAGCAATCAACCCACACACCAACCATTAATGTTCACAGCTCAGTCCTATGAATTGATTTCTACTATTTGTTTTTGTTTGGGGATGTTGGTTGATATACCAATTCACAATATCAAAGAAATTAAAAGAAAAACCCAATTTGCAGCAAATCTAGCAGCCCTTTCAAAAATCCGATAACAGCAATGCGCCCTGGACTTTTAATGTTGTTCGAATTTTACGAGTACCAGCAATTATTAAAAGAAACTCTTGATCTATCACCGTGATGATTTGTGTATTATCTCAAGTATTAAATTACTATTTTCTGAACTATATCCAAGCTTTAGTTTTGCGTATTAGATAACTGTAATAGTCTTTTGTGCTGTTCCAAGAGTAGAAGAATATATATATTCATAAAAGTGACTACGGTTCCTTCAAGAAATCAACCGAACCATACAAGCATCGTTCCAGTTATGTGCGTACTGCCAAGGAAACATAAATAGTGAAATTTGATGTATGGACGTGTATAAATAGGTCAACACTACAATAATCTTGTGTTGGCAGCAGCGAGTCTCAGCCACAGTTACGCTCTTAGCCACGGGTCCGTCAAATTACTTATAGCATGCTAGCATGAGTTAAGTGAATTCAATATATTGAATTTATATGTTGGGTATTTCGTAGGTTGCATACCAGGTTTGGTCATATGCAGGCTGCAGCTAGCAGTCTGCGCTGATCAGATCTTTAACCAGCGCATCAGCAGCTCCACGCCTTAGCGCTCCACCTCTAGCAGTGCCGCTCCCCCAACGCTTTGATACCACTTGTTGGTCCCAGATGCACAGCTTAATCAAATAAACACACAGCAGAATAAACCAAGGACATAAAACAAAAGAATTTAACGTGGTTCACCCAACCAATCTGGGCTACGTCCACACAACATAGGCATCGGCAATTTATTAATCAAAACAGGAGATTACATCGAGAAATCCTCACAAAACTCTCATACACTCTCAGCCAACATCCGAATGATTGCTTCTTATATAGCATAGAGAATCTAACAGCCTCATTAACTCACTCAGATAAAATATAGGAGGCATTAACTCCCTCCCAACAAACTGGAGTTAATCTAGGAACTGAATTTCTATTGTTGTCACTTTCAGAGATTTTTGCCTATTTCATTCCAAACCGAAAGTATCAACATTTACCATACTTCCCGTTTATTTATATTGTTATTTATTTACCATAACTATGTTTTGGGTGTTCATAAACCTCTTTATATTTTAAATTTATATTGTGTTTATACATAATAATAATTAGATCAATTTTTAATTGCTAAACGTTACATATTAAATGTTTATGTTTACACTTACGTTTACATTTACATGTTTAAGTGAGCTCTACTCCATACTGGGCTATAGAGAACCTCTCGACGCAATGAACAAAAGGATCCAATTGCAGCAAAACACTACAACCTTAATAGAAAATTACCCTTTAATTTTAAGAGATACATTTTACTTCAAATAATACATTGTTTCACTCATTATACCTAATCACATTTAATTCCCAATAATTTAAAATATTCAATATCCCTAAATAAGATAGAGTAAAATATCCAAAAACCTAAATTAAATAATATAATCAAATCTAAATCTAAAGAGGTAAATTAAATATTGTACAAGTCCATTCTACTCGCTGCAATGAATGCAACAATAGTCTTTACATTAAAGCCATAATATTTATCTGAAATAAGTCATAGTTTGAATTATTTTGTTTACATTTAACTCAATGAGGTTTGAATGGAGTGAAATATCATGCTCTAAGCGAATCTAACATTCATCTAGTTTAATTTTTTTCTTAAAAATATTACATTTTAAGTGGATAACCTGGGTCAAAAGTGTGGGCCATTTTTATTTTTATATTTTATTTTATTTATTATAGGTTAAATTCATTTTGGTTATTATTACTTTTTTTATCTATTTCTTTTTATTGATTTAAAATATTTCACTTGCATTTCATTACATTAACTTAAATAATCTATATTTCACATAATTACAATGGGTTCTGAATACCATGGGTCAATTTTATTTTTATTTTTATTTTGTTTTTATGGGATTATTTTTATTTGATTACTTTTACTTTCAATTATTAATTTTAATATTTTGTTTTATTTTTATTTTTATTTTTATGTAATTGCACCAATCAATTTTTTTTCTTAAAACTATAATTATTATTTTTTTAGATTTTTTAATTTATTTTTAGTTCTATCTCTTGGAATTTAACAACTCAAAATGTTTAATAGGATATGATAGGACATTACAACATATCTCTCATATTGGTCTCGATAGGGCCTTTTTTACCTCACATCAAATGTTAAAAAGGTAAGAAATCAAAAATCTAAAAATCAATTTTTAAATATGTTTATCTATAATTTATTAAAATCTTAATAATTCATATATTTTTTTATTTTTATTTCTTTTCAAGTGATGTGTGTTTGTCCAGGCTTAACTTGTGGCCAGTCAGTGAAAGACACAGTGTCACGTAGGCATCCATCCTATTTTTGCAGTTGGAACTGAATTTTCTAGAAGTCCTGCTTGTAGCTGTGGAATTCCTATACCTCTGTCTCCATGCTAATTGAAATATATTCTAGTGCCTTGACTAAGAGACTTTTCATATTCCAATACAAATATAAAGTCTTTTTCAACTGAGTCACTTGCCCGCAGGTATGCCTAGGATCTGGCACCATTGCCCGCCAGTCCTCCATCTCAATATCCATTGATCCTGCCTAGCGATTGAGATCAACTCCCAAGTCCTCAATCGAATGCCTAATTTCGTTACTGGTCCCTTCACGATAAATATTGGCTGCATCGTTTATGATGTTCGCTACCAATTTATGACACCTTGCTCTACCGCCTCAGGAGATGGGTTGTTCCTCCTATATTGTCACCTAAGGCCTCCTACCATAGCCCCTAACATTCGTATCCTCTGCCATATCTACAAGCTCACAATTCCTAGTGAATCGTTGGGTGTGGTGAGTTGCCTAAACAAGTGGTAGCCTGAGCCTAGAAGCCTTTCACTTTTAGATCACCCTACCTCCCTTCACATCTGCCATGGGAGAATGAAACAGTAATTGTCATAATAAATTTTTTTGAAAATATGTCGGTCTTATCCCATACCCTCCCTTGTAGGCATCCATCACACATAAGAACTCAACTTTCACACACCATAACCAATTTTCAAAGTAGCAAGAAGAAGAGTCTAAAAGACCACCATGACCAACAAAATTAAAGTAATCCTCGAACCCTGAACAATTATATTTAAATTTGAAGTTGTGGAATAGGATGGTTATCAATATAAATATTATTATTTAAATTTATTATAATGTCATATTCAATTGAATCAATTTACCATTTTTATTATTTTTCAAATTGAGTCAATATTATGTATTATTATCATTTCCTTTTGTAAGTTTAAGTTTTATCGCCTCAAAATATCAATTAAAAAACATACATACATCCAACATAAACATCAACCATCTCCTATTTAGATTCATTGAAGCATCACCAATAGTATTCTAAAATAAAAAACATAAAATAAACATTAGGAGTTGAGAATCTAAAGAGGTAAAAGGAGTTGGATCCCAAGCAATCTAAATTGGAGGAGCATGAAGAGAAAGTTCACACTAAAAATTAAGCTCAATGTGTGCCAACCTCACTTCAATACTCTCTAAACTCACTTGAATCTGAAAACCAAGTGGAATATGTTGGACAATTGGCATTGTGTGCATGACCAATGGCCTAGAGAAGGCATCTACAAGTGTGTTGGCATTGATTTCAATAGTCATGCCGAGGAGTTGCGCTGGGTAGTTGTCATTGCCTAACAACTTTCATGAGTGTTTCCATTGATTTCAACTAGGTGAGCTTGTTTTCTTGTTATAACAGATGTTGGTAGTGATGGCTCACTAGCAATCTCTTGGTAGTAAAAAAATGCATTTTCATTAACATGCATAAAAGAATCTATGGATGAAAACATTCTTCCCCTGATTTCATATGCCAAGACATCCAAGGAGACCAGGAACACCATTGAGAGGAGTTTTGGTGCAAGGCAGATCATTAAAGTTGAATATTATAAGTTTGTTGAATCGCACTGTGCTTAGTTGCGAGTGGATGATGGTTGTGATCAATTTGTAGCTGAAGCATAGAAGGATCACATATATTCTCGTGATTCTCACAATGCACAACTGCAAGTAGATGAAAATTTGATGAATCCAACAAAAGAGCTTGATGATGACAATATGGTGAATCCAATAAAAAATATTACTGATGAATCCAAAAACAGAGCTTGCTAATGAGAATTTGGTGAATCCAGGAAGGGAGCTTGTTGACAATAGTGAAGCTACCATTGGAGCAGTCAATTCTATGGTGAATACAATAATTAATACAATACAATACATTACAATACAATGCTATGGTCAAGGATATGGTCAATAAAATAGTACAACAATTAAAAAACATGTTGTTATTCAATGAGAGAAAATCACTTGAATCTTAAAACCAAGTGGAAGACAACTTGTCTGCAGCAACAAAGGCTTGTACAAAAGTGGAAGAGATGGAGACAAAGGCAAAGACAAAGACAAAGATAGAGGCAAAGGAAAACAGGGAAGCCCACAAAGAGAAAATAGAGAAAGAAGCAAAAGGAGAGCTCTGATTACATAGAAGAAGGAACAAAACCAATGTGTTTCTGCAAATATTTTTATTTCTAACATTGATTTTCAGTGTGAAGGTACATAGAACGATTATGAAGAAGAGTTGAAGTTTTTAGAAGCATGGCTTGCAACACCATGGCTTGAAAAAATCTACATATAAGCCGCAAAAATGAATTTTGAAGACAAATTGGATGATGAAAATATCAATGAAATTTTCACATATTGGAGTCTTGAAGAAATATTTTTTTATTATAAACTATGTTGTAGTAAATTGATGAGAAATATCACACAATAAAAGATAAGATCTGGCAACATTGCACATACAAGTCGATTTTTGAAGAAGTCTAGCACATGCTTAGAAAATCTGGAACAATGGAAGGCCTACACCAACAAATGAAGAAACGAACGTTTGAAGGATACAACAATAAGAAAAAATTGAAGCAATTTAGAGGCTACAAGAGCTAGAAGAACAGAAGAAGAAAAGGAAATCCAATTGAAGTCAAAATTTTATATGGTAATCCTAGCACATACATATACCAACAAGAACCTTAATTGAATTTTTATGTGGTTGTAATTAAGGGGGACTATTGGAAAGTCTAATTCCAACCATCTTCTAGGTGTCAAAATTGTCCATCTAAGTGTCCTAGTTCAGTTTCAATTAGTCCAGTTGAGTCGAGTTTCGTTTCGATCAATTATTATTAATGTTTACAATGTAGTCTTATTTAACTGATTCGTAATACTAAGAAGAGTAATCCATTGCTCCAGGTTTTGTTCTCTCCATTCTTTGTCAGAAGCTCCATGATCACTTCCACTTCAAGCGCCATGATCCATCAAGTAACTGTTGGAGACTAGAAGCAATGGTTCCTATACTTCCATAGGTCAACTTTAGTCACCCTTTTACAAATAAAAAAACTATTCCCCACATTGAAATTGACAAAATGACAACCCTCAATGAAGTCACTGCAATTGAAGGGGTTATCAGACTAAGAAAATGTTTCTCTACTAAAATTGTGTCCATTTATTTAAAAAAAATAAACAATCTTGGACTGACATCCATCCCGAGTTCAAATAAGTAAGTGTTTTGACATAATTATTGGCAAAAGACTCACTATTTTGCCATTAGGTGGATGAACCCACGTTGAATTTTTAACCGATGGTCCCAAATTTATATTCTTCTGAATATGCTTTGTCTGAGAGAAATCGATAGATGAGACTTCTCCTTCTGTGTTCTACCATCTGTAGGAAATTGAAGTGAAGAGCCAACATGAAAGAGCCACTTAGCTTTGAATCTCTTAGTTGTGTCTTGATTCTGATTGCCTTCATTTTTTTCCTATGATCGAATGCGATGTGAAGCTCACAAATCTTTGTGCTTCACCTTTTCCCCTTCCCTACTCACTCGTTATGAACTCTCTGATTTTTGAGTTTGTTGACTTGTAATTGGGAATACGCACCAAGTCTGCATCAATTCATTCAATATGTTCAACAAGAATATTGTAATTTTCTTTTATCTCTTTAGGGGATTCATTGTCCACCATCTAGGATACCTTGAACCAATGACCTAGAGTGTCTTTGTCGTAGACAACCAAAGCATATTCAAATTACTTATTCTATTTCCAAGTCCATATTGTCGGTTCATTAACCCTTTTAGATTTGGAACTCACACCATGCTTCTAAAATATGTTAAGTCCAAAGATGAACAATAAATATGCACTTAGACTTATTTTCTATGATTTTTGAGTTCTATGACTTATCATTGGGAATACGAACCAAGCCTACATCAATTCATTGAATATGTTCAACGATAATATTGTAATGTTACTTTATCTCATTAGGGGATTTGTTGTCCACCATCGAGGCTACCTTGACCCAACAGTCTATAGTTTCTTTGTCATCGACACCCACAACATCTTCAACTAATTATTATGTTTCCTAGTCTAGCTTCTGGATTCACCAACCATTTTAGATTTGGAACTAACACCTTCCTTCTAAATGACATTAACTCCAAAGATGACCAATAAATTTGCACCTTGAGTTGAGTATGTTATGCATGTATTGTAATTAAACCTTTACATAAATAGAGTCTCATGGCATTGACAATGGAGCAGGCTGGAACATTGTCGTTGTGATCATGTTTGATGACTTTGATTTGAATTTCATTATACAATATCATGACCTCAAATAAGATCACTAATGCATACCATCGGTTCGTCAAGCATGATCACCACCTCAACGGTTTAAGCTTGATTCACCGTAAATGCCATGCGACTCTATTTCTGCCAAGCTTTAATTACATTACATTCATAACATACTCAACTATAAATTTAGATTTATTGTTCATCTATGGAATTAACGTCTTTGAGAAGGAATTTGTTAGTTCCAAATATGAATGGAAAATAACTGGTGAATCCACAAGCTGGACTTGGAAGCATAAGAATGAATTGGAATATTCTCTCGTTGTCTACAACAAAGACACTCCACACTGTTGGCACAAGGTAGCCACAATGGTGGAAAATAAATCTCGTAAAGAGGTAAAGGCAGATTACAATACTCTTATTGAAAATATTTAATGAATTAATGCAAACTCGGTGCCTATTCCCAGTTACAAGTCAATGAATTCCAAAATCAGAGAAAGTTCGATATGAGGAGCCAGTACGAAATGGAGAAAGGCAAAGTGCAAAGATGCATGATCTTCACATCACCTTCGATCGTAGGTAAAAAGTGGAGGCGATCGTAATCAAGAAATGGCCCATAGATTCAAAATCGTGTGGCTGCTTCATAGTGGCTCTTCAAGTCAATTTCCTACACATTGTAACGTGTAGAAGGAAAATGCTCAGCCATCAATTTCTCTAGACAAAGCATATTCGGAGAAATATCAAATCAATACCATTGGTTAAACTTAACGTAGCTTCATCCACCCAAAATTAAAATAAGGAGCCTTGAGCTAAAAAAGTTTAGTATATTTTTTATAAAATATTTGTTGATGTATTTTTCTTTGTTACTAATAAAATAGCATTATAACATTTAAAAAGCAATTCAAAATTTGAGAAATATAATTTAAAAATTATTTGAATTTTCTAAATAATCTTTCTTATATAAATAAAAAAAATTATAATATACAACCATATATATCTATATATTATATTAATATATAGCTATATTGTTATTTAATGGACATATCATAAAGCAACCATTATGAGTACTTATCAATAAAGAAGAATATGCATACGCATGAAGGGGGTATATCTTTCCATCTATATGTGAGTGAGGACTATCCACATCAATTTATATGATGTCTTGTGTACAATGATTTTGCAATACAAACATTTTAGTTTAATAAAAATACGTATTTTATTAGATTATGAATATTATTTTTGATTGTTTATTATATTATCTTTTATTACAAGAAATTGAGTTAAAAAAAATGAAATTTCCAAATAAGAACATAAAATAATTGGTAATTATAAATTTACATCAATTATAAAAGGATGAATATTAAAATTTAATTTTACAAATCAAATAAATTTTAAATTTCCGAACCAGTAATCCTGATGCAGGAGCATCCAGCTCTGAGGAGGCAGAGTGAGGCTGGCAGTCTCAAGCAGAATTTGGACACCTTGTCGGTTACTTTATTTACTGTTTTTACTTA
>APFE031702291.1:0-17018 GCA_000404065.3 Pinus taeda | reverse complement strand
ATGATACTCGCTGGCCACAGTCCCCTGTACGCATAGCGTCAGATACTTGGGAACTCCTCGCAATGCTGCCAAGGGCCCCTCTGGTAGGTGCAAAAGATACACCACCTGCTGCTGGCAGTGGAGGTGGCAAAGGTCCTTGCACGACATGACTATCTCCTGCCTCCACATCATCCTCATCATCCTCTTCCCCACTGCTCTCGGAGAACACCTCAATAAAATGTGCTTTTCCAGCAGCACATCTATGTCCCGGTGCCCACGGCTCCTAACAGGTGAAGCACAATCGCTTCTTCTTCAGCTCCCTCCTGGCATCATCGTCAATCTGTGCTCGTCCTGGATTCCCCTTGGAGGTGGAATCCTCACATCCTTCCCCTTAGACTGGAAAGTCCGTCTCTGGGGGTAAGGTGTCCAGGTCCTGGGTAAGACATCCTGTAAGTTGTGGGTCATGTTAATGGCATCATGGAGTGTGGCTGGTCTAGTGGATCGAACTAAACCCCGAAGTGGCTCTGCTAACCCCTCAACATACATATAGATCCTCCGTGCCGTGGATAGATCTGGCACCATCACTGAGACCCTCAAGAAATCTGCAATGTAGGTCTTTAGGCTCCTTGTCTGTTTGAGCCTCGTCAGCTTAACAAAATGTTGCTCTGGATCCCTCCGATCAAATCGCTCCATTAATCTCCTAGTAAACTCGGCATATGTCGTCATTGTGGAGTGTCTGAGTGTAACCATCCCATGAAACCACCAATCCTGAGCCTCACCATCTAAATGCAATGTTGCCACCTTGATGGCCTCTCTCTCCGACATCTGGTTAAGATGGAAATAAATGTCCAGGTTCTCCACCCAAGACTTTGCCGAACTGTTTGAAAAACCATCATACGTAGGCAAGTGGAATCTACTCGCTGCACGGTGGGTGTCACCATCATGGTAATGTCAATACCCTCTGTGATGGTCATGGGGTCTACTATCCCACTGGAGCTTAACAAAGTCTCTGAATGAAAGAGCCTCCCTGAACTCCTGCCCATAGGCCTGAATCCTGATACTCTGCAAAATAATCGCCCATATGACCGGGCTCTGCCTCCTGCTGGGCTCCGGCCCCCGTGTCCGCTCCTGAGAACATGGGCATGGTAGAGCGTGTAGGGGCATGTGAGGCCACCCGCTGGGTAGTATCACGTTGCTCTAGAAAATGGTGGGATGCACCTGATCCCTCACCAACTTGGAAAACCCATGGGCTCTCACGCTGTCTAGCCTCTCTTACTGTGAATCTCTGCCCCATCACCTCAATCTGCTTCGATAGATCCTACACTAATTTGAGGAGCATATCAGCAAATCTCTTCCCGTCCTCGTCTGCCATTTGCTTTGCGTCCACCACTAGGTCTTTCTGTTCTACGTCTACCACAGGCTCCTCCTGTTCTCCGTCCACCACAGGAACACAGTCTCCCTCCCCGTAGGTATTCTCCAACCTACGTCCAGTGTCTCTATATCTCCTACCTCTGTGACAAATGTAGGGCTTTTCCCCCAGTGTCATAGATTGCTAGCTCCACAGGCTGAGCCAGATCAATGCTCTGATACCACTGTAATATCCCTCCCAAGAATATTTCTCAAATACCAGCAAACCCCAACCAGAAAAACGTACAAGTGGTATAATAGCTGGAAAACTCACAGAGATGAAATAACGATAGTGCAGCGAACAACAATGTATACATGAAACGCAAACAAATACTCAAGAAATTCTAAGCCATTTTATTATACTGAGCAATAAAATGAGTAAAGGAGGTGATCAGAAAGATGGTACCTCAACTTGCACAAGGCAAGTGAAGAAACACACTCAGAATAGCAAAGGAATGGCCTCACACTGATCTGCGTCCTAGCTACTGGAAAACTGTCGTGCTGCTGCTGTTGCTGGAAATCGGATGAGGATTTGGGGTTGTTCCCCTCCTCAAAAAAGGCTGAAATTCTGGAATCGGACTCTACTCAAGAAACCCAGAAAACCCAGAAAGCTTTCCTGGAATGGCCGACCCCCGAAAATCACCCCCTTGGGGTTCTACGCAATCTCTCAAGGCTCTGCACTACCACTAAATGAAACCCTCCAGAAATATGCCTGAAACCTCTGCCAAAACCCTCCAATATGCAAGGGCTGATCCCCTGCTCAATCTCCCAACACAAATCCTACTGCAAACCCTCAAGCCAGAACTCCTGCCAGAAAGAACTGCGTCATCCCTCTCAGTGTTGTGTAGTCCTCCAAGATGCTCAATCCTCCTGCCAGAAATACTGATGAAACTACTACCAAAATGTTGATGGAAATATCTTGCCCGAGTAGGCACCCAAAGTCCCCCGAGGCTAAGGGTGAGATCTCCAAACGGAGACACTCAATGAACTAAATAGTGCTGCAGACTAGCTAAACAGCCAGCGTGCTTCTAAGTCGAAGTGACTAGCTCAAATGCACATAACCGAATGCCAAAATGAGGAAGCTCCTCTCTCCTTTATAGCCTTTGCCTCTCTCAGTCCCAAGGCTCACCTTCTCCAGCGTAATCCCTCTCTTGCCACGTGTTTCTTCCCTTCTGCGCAGTCCCTCCAAGTGTCTGTGTGGGCTCCATTACTGCATCCCCCTTCTGGCCCCCTTGGCTCCCCTTTAAGTCACAACGATGTGCTACTAGGAAGTGACTTTTATTCTAAAAGTGAGTCACGTCCCCCTTCCCTCATTTTTTTATTCATAAATAACTATAGAAGGCAAAATTAAGCAAAATCGAATATTCCAATTAGCCATGGCTAATTAGGAATATTACAGAAAATTCTTCTAAGTTGAATTTTCTAAGCTCCTTATTTGTTGTTGCCCTGCAGCTCCTCCTCCACAAGAAATAAATGATTTGACGTATATCATACACCAGATATCTCCAACATGCATCCTAATCATCTAGTTATCTCATAAGATAATTCTAACCACATTTCATGTCCAACAAACATAACTACATATTTTATTACAATCCAATTCCACATACTATGCAGCAACTCCAAAAAGCATGCCGCATTGTCTGCTCCTTGTGACAAATATCACAATGTCCATTTGACCTGTCTATTGAATGGACTTTATCCTCAACTGCCAGGCTCTAATGAAGGGCAATCAAAACTTTAAAACTTTGCAACTTGAGATTACATATACTAGGTTTTCATTGGTAAAAGGAGAAATGAAACAGAAAATCCTAACGACAATTTTGTGCAAGGAGGAGTTAGACACTCACCTTCCTCCCATTTATTTATGTTCCTTTTTCATTTCTTTTGATACTCAAAAGTAATTGCATCAGATGCACTTTATTATAAGCCAGAAACAAGCAACACGCAAGACTATTAAAAAATGCCTTTGTAGTGAAAAGTGTATATTGCAACTGCAAATCGAACTTGACAAAAAAGAGTGAAGGAAACAAAAATATCACATGTAAACTAGATGACTTGGAGCAATAAAGCTGCAGCATGGCATTGGGCAATGATGTGCAACATCCTACTCTAATTCTGTGAGTATATAACAAAATTTGTTTTCCTTAATTTCAAATTATATGTTAACAATTCAGCAGAATCAATTTATGATTTTGAAACATCTAGATGGAGAACTGAGTTTGTTAAGTCCATCCAGATTTCTATTCCAACACTTTCTCTGATTTTAAATTAAGTTGTGCACTGGTATCAATAGAATAAGCTGAACACGGGTATGTACTCAGCTTCTTAGGTTGCAATTCAATGTTCCTGTTATAAATTAAAAGAAAAAAAAAATCAAACAGAACATTTGTATTCGTCAATAGCAATATTGAGATACAGACAAGAAAAAGCCTACCAATCTATATTCAATGGAGAAAGCCAGTCTCCCAGAACTGCACTATGAAAGAATTCCCTGAAAAGTTGGGTTATGATTCAAAAATCAATTGATTTAAAAACAGAAGTTGATTTTAAAAATATGTAGCCTTTATAGATTTCAATCAAATTTACCCACAGTGCCTTCTGGCAAGCACTTTGTGCTTTTAATGCATTACAAGGTACTAAAATTTAAACATGGAAAACTACATCTATATCTTCAAAATTTGATACAGATAATATAAATATGCAACACAAAAAAGTTATCCAGCTCCCAATTCCATACCTTTTTCCGCAGCCTTCGGTTGCGAACTTTAGCACTTTCTTTGCGAGTTGGTTCTCTTGCTTCAATCTTCAAGGGGAACCGGAAAGAATCTGCACAGTATAAAATTAGAAAAGTTGCTTAGATCCACAAATCTCAATACAAGATCTATACTTTCAATGTAAAATGGAAACATGATCTTCGATTTATATGCTAATCTAATTTCCGTGAAAATAATGTCCAATAACTACAACAATATCTATCTATTTACTCAATCTCTTCCTTTGGAAGAAGATTGAAAGATTTTTAATGTATTTTTTCTGTTTCGCAAAGAAATTTTATTTTACTTTGAAATGAGGATGCCCATTAGCAATCTATATTCAAACTAACACGTCACATAACGACTAAGAAAGCAGTCATTACATTATGTTGTGAAACCCAAAAAAAGGGAAATAAACATAAAGAAAATATGTCTCAAATATGTAAACAGCAGTTACAAGGGTAAATATCAATAACATTTAGCCAATTTGCAATCTATTCCATTCAAAATGAATGGTAGGTCAAGACGATCATAAAGTTATAGTGAATTTACCAATTGAAGGGAATCGAAATAGCAGTTTTTGGTCAGTAAAGCATAATGTGTTTTGAGCAAATGGAGAAACATTAACAAGAAAATAGTAAAAAAAATACTAACCTTCCTGACTGAAGATTTACCTGATGAAATAGAGCACACAAGCATAGAATAAGCCAATTTTTCTAGCTTTCCTTGTTGACAATATATTATCCCATTGTAATGATGTCCCTTAGGCCTTATATGAGCTGTCCAAATCAATGAAATCCATCAGATCCATTTAACACTTCCCTTGACCAATTTTCATAAAACAACATAGAAGTTTCCCTTTCAATTGGACGAGATCATGTAAGAATTGCATTAGTTTTGGTCAAGGTGTTCATAGCAATTTTCCCAGATCCATCTCTTTTTTCCTTATTTGTATCTTTGTTTTTGAATCTTCACTTGAATGGCAATAGAAAATATTGACCAACATTTGTTTGCTCTTCATTTTTCTCCCATTAGTCATCTATATTGCAGCACCAGTAAACCATTATATTGCATTCCTCATCTGACTGTAAAGTGTAAACCATTTTATTGCAAACCTTGTCTGATTGCTTCCAATTAGCAATTGAGGAAAGCCATACATTCAAAACTCAATCTTGGACGTTGGCTTTAATTACAACATTTAATTCTTTCATCCTTGTCTGGAGCAGATTTGCATAATTCAAAACTCCAATGTCAATGAATTCAAGTAACCTAGCACAGATTCTGAGGGCATGCCTGTAAATCGTAATGCAGATTACCGGAACCCCACCAATAGGTTCAGAGTAGTAGCTCTTCTCAGTCCGAATTAAATGACTCCCTTCATTGGGGATCTCCCTCAAGCAGACAGTGCTATACAGTCAAACGGCACTATGAGAAGCTGCTGAGCATAGATTTGGACCAGCCTCTGCAGGGCACCAAAGGGAGCAAAATCGGGACATCTTAATTATTACCCAAAAGTTTAAACTTCAAATGTTTGTTATTGGTTGCTAGCATTGAAAAGGGCATTAATTGCAGAAAGCTTACAGATAGGGACATTCACAAGCCATTTAGGCACCCACCATGCCTAGAGTGGGAAGAACCTCTACATGTTTTTCTCGCGTGAACAAATCAGAGATTTGTGAGCAAAGCTAATGATAATCGCAAGCCTCTCTGAAGATTTAATTCCAAAATCTCGAGGAGACATCCTTTAGAAATGATCAGATACATCTGAAAGAAAAGTCTGTTTGAAAATTTAAACAAATAATTTTTCACAAGAAAAATAATGAAGTAATCATTCCATTTAGTGGAAGAATCTATATGGTAAGGATGACAAATGAAACTCAGTACTATACATCAGAAGAAGTCAGATGGATAGGAGATTGTAAAATTGAACACTGGATCAAATCAAAAGGAAACCTTAACTGAAGTAGAAGTTCCATTGGATGAAACGCAGATTTTGGAAGGGGAAGCACAGTTTAGACTATTTTTCAGTGACGTGACCAAGTGTAACCCAGGCAAAAATAGGGATGGGGAATTTATCAATGACCCAGGCAGTCACAAGTTATCAGCCATTGCTATCAAGTTAGGCATTAGTACTAATAAAGTGGCAGATGCCTCTGCACTTCACCAAGGATTAATGATGGGTCATCGCAAATGATATAGCAATTGAGAGTTTGATATGTATCTGAGACTCTAGATTTCTATAGATATGATGAAGGGCAAGGCTGTCCCTTAAAACATTATGATAGCACATATTGTGGCCAAGATGCCCTTCCTTGTTAATATCTCTGATTGTATAAGTTTTGTACATGTAATATGTCTTAGATATCTGACTGGATGAATTAGTGTAACAAACAATCCCTATTTAATACTTGATGACCAAATATTCCTGCAAATATATATTGAATAATAAATGGTTGATAGAATGATAAGAATGATAAAAATGATTGGTTACAATAAACCTCATGATGGTCTATTTATACACATTGACTAGTGATGAAGTGAAGGGGTATGTTCCCTTTGACTTTTCATTAAACTAAATACATTATTATTTTGTTTATAATATTGCCACCTCTTAAGGAATGTTTTGTCCTCAAAGTAAATAGGATTATCTCTAATTGAGCATATTTCTGTGGTGGAATGAAGTTTATCTATTTTTTGGGGTTGGACTTCATCCATTCTTTGGGTGTTGGTGAGGTTCTTGTTACCACCCAAACTAGTTGGGCTGCCAAGGTCTTTACAAACTACTAAGATGGCGCACACAAAACAAGTTTCCAGTTCCACTGTCACCTCAACACGAGTCTCCACTCTTTAAGCCCAACTTCCTCTTGAATGGCTATGGGAGGATTCCCTGTATAAAATGACTTCACCCAATGAAAATTTAATCAGTGCCTTGTATGGAGTCTTGGGTGAAGAGAGGAGTTAATTATCTAATGCTTTACTGTTCTGGAAATGTAAATTATGCAGGGAAAAAGTGCAAACTAGCAAGATGATTCACTCAAAATTGAAGATAAACAACATGCAAATAACTCAAATGAGTGAAAATTTAATAATTTAACAAATCTATGAGTTATCATTGAATTAAACCTTTGGTAAGGAGTTTTTTGCGTTTTTTTGCTCATTGTCTTGTGACTGCAAATTTGAAATCTGCAGAAAAATGAAGGAAAACAGCAAAGTGATCCCTTTATAGAGCTACCCACAACTACCTAAACACTATAGGTAGATAATTTAGAGGTGGGGAAGCTAGGAAAGCAATTAGATCACTTAGGCCCTTCCTAAGATTTCTATATGCAACAAATATGTGTTTCCAGCTATGTTGCAGAGCTCGTGGGATCAAATCCCACTGGGTAAAAACTGAGAAATAAATTCCAGCTTATAAATTAAACTTCTAATTATTGGAATGTGCTTAAAATAGTTCCAAATTAACGATATTAACTTGAATAACAGATCTAGTAACTATCACAACGTTTTTAAGATGGAATTACTTGGAGAAGCCCTTGTACCTTGGATTTTGTGAAATTTTAAATATTGTTCATTGTTGCAATCACTGGTTATTATTTGCCTATTGTTGAGAAGAAAACCAGTGCATAAGAAGGTAATTGTATGTGTAGAATGTAAGAATAAATAGGCAAATTGTATTATTGATAAAATTGAATAGTGATTACAATTCTTCGTGGCGGTGTGCCTATATAGGCATTGACTGGCCACGAAGATAGGTGGTCACATCTTTTGACCCATGTCCCTTCATAATTAATGGGACATTAATTAATTTAATTAATTAATTATTATTATTAATACTTGTTATTTAATGTTTATTTATTAATTGATGTTTGTTATGAATATTTTATTCATAACATTGCCACCCCCTTTAGAGATGCTTTATCCTCAAAGCTCAATCAGAAGGGTTTCCTCCAGTTGAGCATTGTTGCTATGGACTGGCGTCTTTACGTTGACTGGAGTAGTCTTCATGAGTAATTGTACCTTCCTTGATGCTAGGATTGTTAACACCATATAATTTATAATGTCGTCCTTGCCAATTAAACTCCATGAATTGTTCTTCAAGGTTTGTAGTATAGCTTCCTAGTTGTATTAATAATTCTACACCTAGAACTACATCCATTTATTTGAGTGGAAGGGCAAATAGATATGTTTGTAGCTCTAGTTCTTGTATTTGAATTGAAGCCTTATGACATTCTCCTATTTCCTTAAACTCTTGCCCAATAGCGATAGACATGGTCAGCTCCTTGATTGGGCATATGCAAAGATCAAGTTGTTTAGCAAGATCAATGTTATACAATTGTGAGTACTACCAAAATCTACAGGTATATTGACATTTTTGCCTCTCAGGAGTCCCTTGAGCTTTAAGGTTTTAGAACATAATCTCGTCCTCATGTTTGTTGATGGTGTAGTAAGCTTAATGTTCCTTCTTGGAGATTGGTTGCTCTTCTTTCGAAGATGTGGTGGAACGTATTTTGTAGTTGCTTGCTGTTCTTGATCTCTGGGAGAGTTACTATTTTCCTCATGGTTTTTCCAGTCACATGAGATTGCATCTAATGATGGTTCCTCTGACTCTGAATCATCTCTATGTGTGACATTCCTTCATCAAGTTCTTGTACTTCAACTTGCTTCCCATCTATTATTTTATTGTAACGCAAGGATGCGTCTTCACATTTATGTCCTGGCGTCCAGTTTTCTCCACATTTGCAACAATTTTTTTCTCTTTTTTATCTTTTTTTCTGACTCATTACTTGAAGTGTCTGATTCCTTCTCGACTTCATAAGTATATAACTTCTTGTTAAAGCATTTGTGTCCTGATGTCCATTTGTCTCCACAATACCTACATTTGTTAGTTTCCTTTTTTCCCGAGTATTGTTGTTGGTTTTCATCTTCCTTGAGTGATGACATTCTAAACTTATGTTTTCTCTCAATAACTATTATTACATGTCTAGCTTCTTCAATGGTTTTGGGTTTAGATAGTTTTAATTCTTCTCGAATGTACTCTTTAAGCCCACATCTATACATTTTTCGCAGTTCTTCGTTTGAAAACTCCCCTTGTCTTATAACTAATACTTTCCACTTGTGGGTGTATTCGCTTACAGATCCTTTTTGTTTGAGATGAATGAATTTTTCGTAAACATTGTCTTCTTCTTCGTCATGGAACCTTTTGAGCAGGGTGTCTACAAAAATTTTCCAATTGAACAAACGAGTCTCACATCTGTTGGACCACCATAGGAACCAATCATATGCTTCAGCTTCCAGGTTGTTAGATGCGGTCATGACCTTCTCTTGTTCACCTATTGGCGGGTTTGCTCAAAAGATGGCATCCATTTTATTTACCCACGCAATGGCACCCTTATGGTCCTTACCATCGTACTTAGGTAATTCCCTTTTAATTTTGTGGTAATCTCTTTAGGGGAATTTCGTATAGGACTAACTTCCTTGGAATTGTATATGCGATATTCATGGGACTACGTGCATCGACGGGAATTCATGACTTGGAAAAACTTCGCCTTCTGGCGTCTTGGGACTTTGTGGTGACTCTTGTGTGCTTAAGGGATTAAAGGGTGGATTGACTCCCCCAATAAACTGCCTCATCATATTCTCTATTTTTTTATATTAATTGCCATTTGCTCTTGAGTGCTAATTATCCTCTCTTGATTCTTTCTGAATTCCTCCTGCTTCTTTTCGACATTGTCAAGGCATTGACGCATTCTATCGATTTCCTCCTTAAATTTCCTTGAATTCGGATCGTCATGGCTACTTCCCAATTTGTTCCTCTTTTTCTTATTAGACCCAAATTTAATCTTTTTATTTTTTATAAATTAATAATAATAAAATTATATATTTATATATATATATATATATATATATTATATATATTATATATCTATATTATATTTTAATAATTTAATTATTTAATAATTTAATTGATTTGATTATATATTGTTTTTATTATTATGTACTATATAGCAATATGAATTATAATATACAATGTAGCGATACATATTAAAATCGAACCAAGCCGTTGTTTGACCGTGGAGTTGCCATTTGACCCTGTCTGCATGCATCCTACTTCAACGGCGTCCAATTCTGACTCGATTAAAACATTGAAATTGTATGCCCAAGTCAATGCACACAGGTCAATGCATGAAGTTTTTAATTTAGGTCCTCTATGCCATCTTCACTCCACATGCTGCCTACAATTTCAATGGTCGGATGCTCCACAAGTACTTTCCTTCGTTGTTGGTCTGCGCAGATCAACCCACAATTGCTTCTCAGTTCCATGCTTGTCACACAGGTTCTTTAGCAGCAAGATTATTCTACACTTCCAATGTTGCTTTACATAGATTCTGCACATGAACAAAAAGCATACACACCCGAACAACAAAATCACTCGTCAAGAACAACAAATTTGCTGAGAACAACACGAGTCTTCTCACCAATTCAATAACAATCCATTTAGTCCATTACTCTGATACCACTAGTGTGAAGAAAACCAGTGCATAAGAAGGTAATTGTATGTGTAGAATGTAAGAGAGTAATAGGTAAATTGTATTATTGATAAAATTGAATGGTGATTACAATTCTTTGTGGCGGTGTGCCTATATAGGCATTGATTGGCCATGAAGATAGGTGGTCACATCTTTTGACCCATGTCCCTTCATAATTAACGATATTAATTAATTTAATTAGTTAATTATTGTTATTAATACTTGTTATTTAAAGTTTATTTATTAATTGATTCATAACACCTATATGTTTAGTTTATTTGTCTTCTGCAATTAACTTGCGGCAAATATTGAACAAAACACAACTGCAACTTCACATAAAATAAATAACCACACGAACTAAAAAAGTTATGCACACACACACACAATTAATGGACACCAATATTTTTTGACCAATGTCCCTGGAAAAACACCAGCGTGGGGAAAACCAGTGATGCAGATGAGTTATTTTATTATTCTTCAACAAAATCTGTGATGGAAAATTTACAAAATTATTTGTCGTCAATTAGCAAACCTCCAAAAATTATTCTAATCACTTTTGCAAGTCACTCTGACCTCCTAGAAGCAATTCGTCCCTCCTGATCAAATTTGACCCCCCTTTGAAGCTCAGCCTGGCTCACACGTGTGGCATGGCAAATAAACTCGACCCTCCTAGTAACTTGCACTAGTTGGGAAAATCAACTCGGCCTCCACTGGAAAATTTGACTTCAACTAGCAAATCAATCCTCCTGTGCAAATCGGTCTTTCCTGGAATTTCTCCTTGCTTCGGAATTTCTCCCTCTTTGAGCAATTCGCACTGCCTGCTAGGGTAATTCGCACCACTACCTGGAGCAACTCGCATTGCTCAAAAATCGCCTCTCTGCAAACAAATCAATCTCCAAATCTCCTTGGAAATCACTATGAAGAATCTTTGCGGTAATCTCGTCTCCAACCATTATTGATCTCTCTGTTGATGTCCCTGTGTTGCCTTTGTGCCCTTGCTATCACTGCAAATTTGTCTCAATATGTTCTCCAAATGCCCTTTGATTTCCTCTTATAATCTCTCATTAGCGAATCAATGGCCATGATCTAATCACAATTAATGGCTAAGATCATCTTGACCTCATCAAGTGATTTTTCTAGAAGTCTCTAAAGTAAAATCGATTTACCCCAATTAATACTAATTAATTAAACTTATTTCCCTAAGTTAAACTTATGAAAATTAATTAACTACTTAATTAAATCTAATTAAGACCTTTTCTTGTGAAACATTTTCTAGGTATTAGAGAAAATGTGTTCCCTAGCCTCATAAACACAACCTAAGACTAGAAAACCTGTCTGAGCTACACAAACTAGCAAATTTCAGCATTTAATGTAGATGTAACAAAAACAGTTCAAAATACCCATGAAATATGTGTTTGAAAGCTTAAAATTGTTGAAAATGTAACTAGTATCGATCTTCATAATTGTTGTCTAGCTCATAATATGATGTATTTATCAAAAGATATGAAAAAGGAAAATTATTTATAAACATGAGTTTCATGCTTTATTCATTTTGTTTCTAGGTCAAACCACCCATTGAGTGCTTCCAGGGTTTGTGTCTTCAGTCATTGTCCTTGTCATTATGTAATAGCCCCTTCTTGGGCTCATTGTATCAAAGAAGAAAATTATTTTTATGTAAAATATGTCACTTATCTCTCCTCCACCAAGTCAGCCTCAAGAGAAGACAAGTCGGCCTCATAAAAGGAATTCGACCACACCTAAAGGCTATATATAGAAGTGCAATTCGGCCTATTGTGGCATCTATCTATCCAAGAGTTTGATCTGCAAATTAAGGAAGTAAGAAGGCAAGGAAGAAGACTTAAAGAAGAAGGAAAAACCCTGGCAAAGAGAAGAGGAACCCTAGCAAATAAGTGAAGCTCATTTTTCTTTTGTTTCCCCTCACACGTGAGAGATTTTATGTTGCAAGAAGGGGCCGAAATTGCAAGTCTAAAATAGGGCCGAAATTCTGATGCAATGGGGCTGAAATTTTTGGTTGATGCAATATTGATGTAGTATTGAAGAAGTTGATTGGAACGACTGCCTTAGGAGGTTGACTTGGTGGATTGGAGGAGGTCTTTGTCTTGGTCAAAGATTTTGGTTGTCTCATTTGATTTGGTTATAAGGGAAGAAAAGAAAAAATTTGGGTTTTCCCCTATGAGAAGGGTTTTGCCCTGGCTAAGAGCCTACATCTTGTGTCCTTGTTGTTTTGATCTTTATGCATTTATGTTTTGATAGTTGCTTGATGACAAGAAGATAAAATAAGACATAAAAGAAGTTAATAAGATTGCTAAGAATCACAAGTAATTATTAAGATAAGAAAATTCTTTTGCTTTTTTGATTTTCCAACATGGTATCAAAGCTAAGGTGAAGTAGAAGAAGAAAAAGGCAGCTTGAAGATCAATAGTTGTCATCATCTTAAGGAAGGATTCAAGGAAAGAGACGTGAAGTTTTATCTATTAAATATTTGAAGATCTACAAGAGTGAAGGATTTCATATACAAGAAGGACGGATGTCTAGGGAAGGTCATATACTAGTCTACTATAAGAAGAGAACCTTTTGAAATCTTCAAAGATATCTAGTAAGGATGACATTTACAAATGGCATCATCAATGAAATCTGAAAACAAACTTCAAGGAGCCTCTAACTTTAGAGCATGGAAGCCAAGGATGGACCTCATCCTTGCAAGGAATAAAGTATTGGAATTAGTACAAGGAAAAGTAAAAGAACCTATAGATGATGTTGGAAAGGAGAAGTACAATGAGAATGACATCATAGCCATGAACCTAATAATTGCGGATGGAGTTAAAGACAACTTGATTCCCTACATATCCACTTTAGATACTTCAAAGAAAATGTATGATGCTCTGTCCAAGTTATTTACAATCAAGAATATTGGACAAGTGACAACTCTAAAGAATAAACTTCCAATTGTCAAAATGACCATATATGATACAATATCTTCCTATTTTGTAAGAATTACCCATATAAGAGATGAACTACAAGCAATTGATGAAATAATCCTTGACAAGGAACTTGTGATTGTCGCCCTTGTAGGACTACCAAAGTCTTGGAATGCCTTTGCAACTGGAATTACTACTTGGAAAAATTCTCCCTCCTTCGAAGAAATGAGGGATGCCTATATTCAAGAAGAAGCTCATCTTTCCTTGATAGGAGGTAAGCAAGAAGTGAAGAAAATACCTCAAATGCCTATTTTGCCCACTTCAAGAAGAAAGGAGGAAACAAGAAATTCAAAGGGTCAAAGAAAAATCATGGGAAGATTAACCTTTCTAAAATAGAATGCTACCATTATCACAAGATGGGACATTATAAGAATCAATACCCCGATAATTCTAAGAACAAGAAGAGAGAAAGGGACCAAGTTACAATGGCTACTAATGATAATCCTCCAAAGAAGTCTAAAACTAGGGATTTTGAAGTCAAAGACTTAATTCTATTAAGTATCATATATCCTTAATTTATAGTATAGGTTATTGTTTTAGTTCTTGTAGAGTTTCTCTTATGTTTGACTCTAGGATCAATCTTTCTTTTTTATTTCTAGGGTTTACAGATTTAATATGTTTTGTAGAAAGTTCTAGAGTTGTTATGATGATTTAAAGGAATCCCCCACAAAACTAGATTGATGCAAGATCAAGAGGGAGCATCCACCTTTTCATAAAAAATAAGTATTCCTTATTTCTTTCATTATTTTGTTGATTCCCTCTATACATATTTAGCCTTATTTTTGATGATTGGTAATAATCCTTTTCTTGTGTTTTTTATTTGGAAAAAGGATTGCAAATATATTCTAAAGAAGTAAGGATTGTGGTTAGATTCAGAGGGAGCCCCCAAAAGGAAGACTTGAGAAGCCTTGTTGCACATAAAGCCCTTCAAGGTTTGTAAAGAGAGCAACTCAAAGGATGTATAAGGTTACAAAGTTTGTAACATATAAGATGGTACATGTAGCAACCACGAACCAGAATTTAAAACTGAAATACAGACAGCGTAAAAATTCAAATTGTACTAACCTCAACTGCGGCTGATGATTCTGCTACTGAACTGGTACTTCTTCAATCAAATTTCGAGATGGCCAATACCACCCGACCTGACAGAGCAACCTGGTTGCTCGATCCAGAGACGCTCTCCACAGAGGCTCTCTGTCCCTCCGTGCCCAGAACTCAGATCACTAAAAGCTCTTCTGTAATATCTCTGCTTCGGTTTTCTGCTATTGAGTTTTTCCTTCCTCTGCCTCCCCCTGCTCCCGGGTCAGCCCTCTGCTATTTATTTCCCTTCCCTGGTGGTGGCCGCCCTCCCACTTGCAGCCACCGCCTCTCCGCATTCAATCCACTGCGATATTTGTTGCCATAAATTTCCAGTAGGTAGTCTTTAATAGTTTCAGATATTTAGGTATGATCGATGCCCAGCCTTTATGCTGGTTATCATAGTTTTTACATGGTCACGTTTAAAATACATGTTATGGTATTTTTAATGTTCATATAGAATATGTTATAAGGTTTAATGTTTATATATATATGCTTTAATGTTTATATAAAATATGTTATAAGGTTTAATGTTATATATATGTACTTTAATGTTATATAAATTATGTTATAATATTTAAATGTTTATATATATACCTTTTAACATTTCAAAATATGTTATAGTATTTAATGATATATATATCTTTTAATTTTTATAATTTGTAAAGTCTAACTATATAACATAAAGTTTTATGTATATATATATCATCTTCATATATTCTAAAGTTTAACATTTTTATTAATGGGTCAATTAGATGGGTTGTTACATACATTCCCCCTTCTGAAAACTTCGTCCCGAAGTTTAGAGCTTCAGGTTCAAGGTTTAACGGACATGCCCCTTTCTATCCAGGTTCCCAAGCTATTCAAACTCATCCTATCCTTCCTAATCTCTTCTGCTCCCATCCTATCCGTCCTCTACTAGAGTATGCCATGGCGTCAATTTACTGACCTAACCATTCATAACACAAAGGTAACAGCGTCGACTATACCGACCTGATTCCCAGTAGGCATCCGGCAGTCATCATCACACGTCTAGGGGAGCGTGACTCGCACAGTCCTCCCATGACTCCAGGTTCCGGAGGATAAACGGTGGGTAACACCTCCACCCCTCCAGTAGTATCAGGGCTACTACCCTATCATAGAATCACTTTGAGCTTTAACCGATCTGAGTTCTGTCTTCACGTGGCCCTCTCGAAAATTGGATCAATTATCTGCAATCATAGTTTATCTGCCAGCTTACCTGTAATCTTACACTCACCCAGCATTTGTAAAATGTGCATCAGCATATTCAAAATAACTTATGTACTATCTACATATAACAGAATTTTGTTTATTTCCTATGCATGTATTCTGACTTTTCTATAGGTGTACTCACTTCCTGTCTTTTATTTCAGTCGCTCGTTTTGACATGCATAAAATAAAACAGATTTATACTTGTTTAATTTCTACCCAAATTAAAATCATTTGACGGTCTTAACTTTACTTCAACATTTATAATTTAGTCATATAGTCACACATATTGTTTTGGTATCCATGTACCAGCAGGAATTAAACACATATCATTTTGGTATCCACGTACCAGCAGGAATTTTAAACATATTATTTTGGTATCCATGTACCAGCAGGAATTTAAACACACATTACGTCATAAGGTTTCATGTTTACACAAACTTTTTTTAAAATGGTTCTGAGTCTCTAACAGTAGTGAAGTAAATATATACAAAACATATTGTAAAGGTCTTCAAAATGGGCATAAGTTAGGATATCTCTAACAGATGTCCTCTGTATTTTCCCAAGTTGCTGATCCAGGGCTATACTTGTCCCACTGGACCTTAACTTGGTCCACCAAACGGTTCCTCAACTGTCGAACTCTACGTTCCAGTATACGTAAAGGTTCGATCGTTATGACTCCCTCGGCCGATACCTGCAATTCTCTCCACTGGATGTTATGAGATGGATCAGATATATAATGTCTTAATACAGAAACATGAAATACATTATGAATTCTATGCAGGTGGGGTGGCAGGGCAAGACGATAGGCAACAGGTCCAACTCTTTCCACGACTTTAAATGGTCCTATAAATCGGGAGACAGCTTTGTCCCTTTCCCGAATCGAATAGTACTTTTATTTGGTTTGATGCGGATGAAGACCTGATCCCCTACTTCATACCTCCTATCAGTTCAGTGAGCATCAGCATAACTCTTTTGTCTATCCTGAGCTTCCTTTAATCGCTGTCTAATCTGACTGACCTGCGCTTCCATTTCATGGATTA
>APFE031702280.1:59152-88771 GCA_000404065.3 Pinus taeda | reverse complement strand
TATCATTTTAAAATAAGAAAAATTGCAAATATATTACAACTAATTCTAAAAAAAAAATATTAATAAAAATACATTTATTTTTTTAATAATGTTAATTTAACATATAATTTTTTAGAAGACTATAATACATGCACTTTAGGTATTAAGTATATGTGTGTTAGCTTTACATATTAAAGCTGGAGGGGTGGAGTGCAGGGGCGATCGTTCCCAAGCTTAAAAATAAAAATGTTAAGGATGAAGTGTGTGAAATAAGAGTGTTGATAAGAGATCGCATTTACATAATAAAATCATAGCTAACACAAAAAAAAGTGCTAAAATAAAAATGCAATCATGTAATGAAGACCATTAAAATAAAGCACATATATAATATAGGTAATGTAGTTATGGTTCAATTAACTATTAGAAGACTCAACTAAATTGATCCCTAAACTAATGCAATGGAGGATATGATTTCTCAAATCATCTTAGGTTTAGCTGATAGAATCCATACTTCTTAGGTTTGAATGTCCATTGCTAAATTCAAGTGGACACTAATAAATTGTCTTGATCAAATTGGATGAGAATAGATTTATATATAACTTTCATTCTCTTTTATTTAGTCAAATAGAATATATATTTTTAGTGTTTGTTTTTAATATGTAATTTAACTTGAAAGCTTGGCTCTGCAAAACCCTAGCTAACTTTTCTACAAACCCTGGTTGCAGCGGTTTTGTTTCCATTCCCAAACGCTCTTCCTATGGCTAATGCCACTGGAGAGAGTGGAACTCCCTCATACAGTAGGATTGTTTTAGGAGATAATAATATGGAATGGTCTTAAGCTTCTATACCCAACTAAACTAGTCTAAAATATGATAGAGAACAACAAAATATTCAACATTCAATTGCCTATTTCGGGAAAAGGAAGCTAGAGAGTTGCTTGCCCAAAGCAACAATAGACCCCAAATTTGAGGTCTACTCAAATCGAATCGGTGAGTATATACAATTTTTGTGGGATCATGTGCTCAATACGAAATTTCTAGGCATATGGCTGTCAAAAAAGGCCCTTTGCCACTAGGTGCACAATAAATGGAAACCTAAAGGTCAAATCAAGCTTGAGTTGGGAGCTATGGGGTTTTTCACTATTGTATTCACTATCATGGAGGAATGCACTCAGGTTTTTGAGAATGGGTCATATTTCTTTAGCTCAATTGGGCTCTATTTATGTTTCTAGACAAAGCATTTTGTGCCAGAAGAGGAGGATTTCATGGAGGTGCCTATTTGGATTCATATGTACTCATTACCATGGGAGTTTTGGGATGAATAAACCCTAACCTGAATCGGGAATTCCATAAGAAATTTTGTTAATTTTTCTAAAGAAGCCAAGTAGGAATACATAATAATATAATATATAATATATAATTAGTTGTGTGTGTTGTTGTGTGTGTGTGTATTTCCTATGCTTGTATAGTGTTACTATGAACATTTCTAAACCACTCTAGAATCTAATAGATATATACTACCAATATAAGTTATGGAAGCAAACTCGTGGTTATAAAATTGGAATGGGGGCACAAATATCTCCCATGGATCTAAGCCTGCAAACATATTCTATGCTTGCTCCTAGGGTGATACACTTATCGGGGATTTCAAGGTGGGCATATCCAACATTTGAGGTAGGTTTGATATGGTGGTATGCTCATCCAAAAGAAGATATAGTTTTAATTGCAAGAAAGCAACCTACAAAACTGAGATTTCAACAAAATCTCGAAGTTGTTTCCCTCTTTTCTTGTTATAATGAATTGAAATTGGTAATATTGGTTTTCAGTTCAAAATTACCTTTAATTATTTTTATCTACTCTCTTACATGTTGCTTAGCTTATCAACAACTCTAGGGCTTGTGTGTGTGGCTCTTCATTCATCTCTTTTTGTTTCTTGATTTCTTCTATTGGTCTTTCCCCCTATGTTCTCACCGACCCCCACCTCCTTTCTTTCCTGGCAACCCTTTGCTTCTTTATTCCTCGAGCCTAAGTTTCTCACTAGCTGAGCATCCCCTCTTTCCCACAATCTAGTTTATATTGTTGCATGGTTGTAGTATAAGTGTCTCATGGAAAGCATCATTTCTAGCATATTCTAGCGGTTTGGGATTTTTCAGGACTCATCCTTTTTCCTTCCCTTCCTCTTTATGTGACCTTTTAAGTGTACCTCTTACAAGGAGGCCCCCTTAGCTGTGTGACAATTTCACTAGCACTAGACCTACATGGTTCCCCTCTTATATTCTTGATTCCTTAATTATATCCTGCCAGGAGTTTTTCAATTTTTATAACCTTTCCCACATGCGTCATAAGAGGGTGCACGTTTGGAGGGGTGTCACCTACTGCCAAAAACCAATCCACAAGGGAAGTACACACATGTAACATCAACTAGAGGAATTTCCTTCACATTGTCGTGTCATCACATTGGGACACATTCAAGAAGAACTCACCCATGTTGAGGGGGACGCTTCATGTCAATGACTTCCCCACTCAGATATGGATGTTCTTATTAAATGGGCAGATATAGGGCTTATGAGACATCGATTCAATCAAAACTACTGATCATTATTGGAAAATCAAGTTTCTACTGGGGCACACTCTCTTGGACCAACATGAGCTTCACATAGATATTCTACACTCACGAGAGCATTTACATCAGCATATGGGGGACTTATATTGAAGGATGGAGTGAATTGAGCAACATCTTCACATTTCCCCCTTCATAGGGAGAACCTCCATAGATACTAAAGCGCCCATCTAGGTCACAATCTCAACTCATATCTTTCTATAGAGTTTTATCATGTATATGTTTTATGTCCCTTTTGTTTCATAAGTTTTTCTATAAAATCGTTTAGGCTAGTCTCTAAGTTTAGAAATGTTTAATTTTGTCTCTCCTAATACTCAATTACCTCTCTCATTCCTACAAATCTTAATTTTTTTTATTTGGTTGGGTATCCCTAGTGAAATACTACATTGAATATTTATGCTTATCTTGTAAATTCTAATTTTAAAGGAAATACAATTCACCCTACAAAAAATATGTAATTTAACCTTAATGACATATGTAAACTATTTTAATCACATTTTAATTAGTATTTCAAATTTTAGTTAAAACATTATCCATGTGATATGCAACTTGATTTTAGCCTATCTCAATTATGGTTTTATTTGTAAAGAAAAATGAATGTCAAGTATATAATTGTGACATGTAATGAACATTTCAAAAATAAAATAACACACACACACAATTGTGAGACATAATGAACAATTAAAAAATAACACACACACAAGCACACACACTTTTATTTGTAAAGAAAAATGAATATCAAATATATAATTGTGACACATAATGAACATTTCAAAAATAAAATAAAACACACACACACACACAAATGTGACACATAATGAACATTTTAAAAATAACACACAAACACACACAATTATGACTCATAATGAACATTTAAAAAATAACACACACACACACACACACACATTATTATTAATATTTAACAATTGTATTTCTTGATGTTTCACATTTTTTCATTTTATTATCCCACTATACATATAAGTGATAAGTAGTAAGGTGGTAAGAAGAAACTCCCTGACGAGGGTGTGAATGGTGGAGGGAACGACCAATATTTGGAAGATTTTCCATAAAGACATTTGTCCCATGCTTATGAGATTGTACTCATATTTTCGATCTTGTTTATGCTAGATAGTAAGTGGGTTTGATGTTCCCCGTTCTTTATTTTCATGTTATAGAGCTTGGCCCTGCGTTCGAACTAGTGTTCATACACTCCATTTTGCCCAACTTGGATAGTAAATTCAAAGGCATTGCTTATCCTTGTCCAGTTCTCGTGTTTGGGTGTTGGTATTCATGTCATATTTATGTTTGATACTAGAGTAGAGGGGATTTCAGTTGTGCTTGTCGATGTTTGGAATTTCTTCATGGTTTTTCTTAGTCCTTTATGGTTTACGTCTCTAGAGTTTTGTGGTTCTGTGAATATATATTAGTCAATTAAATAGCACAATAGTATCTTTGGTTTTGGTATCACCTCATTTATCTTGTCATTTTCTTTTGGCGTTGGGAGTGTTCTTACTGCTATTTTGAGTATTTGGAGTCTTCAAGATTTGGTATGATGCTACAATTTTAGGTGTTTCATGTTAGTGTGGTGAATTTCAATCTATACTTAAATTTGGATCCTTGGTGTGGCAATTGGGGGTAATCTGGTTGTCTTTCGATTTGGCACTGAAGGGGCTTTGGTTTGTCCTCTTCCATGTTATTCTAGTTGTGGTGCTCTAAGTGGTTGTCCTCATTGCTCCTTTTCTTTTGTCATTATGCCTCCTCACTAGAGAATGATGAGTAGAAGAGGTGGGGTAGGTAGTGTCAGATTCAGAAGAATCTAGCCTTTCGCCTACAACTGAGTGGCTACCTTTTTCAATGTTGTTCCTCTTGAAGTGAGGAAATAAATTCTATTGCTAGAGTTGAAAAAATAAGGAGATCATCCCTATTATTTTGATTCAAAGATTGCTAGGGATGGTATGAAATGTGTTCCGGATCCAAGTAGATTATGAAAGCAATGACTTCACTTCTTACACTCTTTGTCCTTACATAAACAAATGGACACTTTTTTATGCCTTACTTTTAAAGACAAACAAGTTGAAAATTACAATGTTTTCTTTGACCCTACTGATCCATTAGTTGATAATGCTCAAGATATTACTATCATCTCTTCAGGTCAAGACTAGAAATTGGTATTAAATTTTTTTCTTTTTTATTGGCGATTATGCTCCAATGTTGTTGATGATTGTCTTGCTCTTAACTTCAATGACTTTTGGAGATATTTGGTCTTTTTTTTTGTAGCCTTCATGATTTTGTGCTTGTTTTGGTATGAATAGGGACTTGTCTTTCATTTCTCTTCATGTGCATTTCTGTAGCTTTGTGTTTTCTATATGTGTTAGATGGACATTTAATTTCATTTTCATTAAATGACAATAGTGGCGGTTCTTTCATTTTGCTGGAGAAGGTACTCATGAATGGTGAAAATTGGTTTTCTTCTATCTATGGTGTATCCCTGTTGACTTTGTTTTAGCCTCTGGATATTATATGTATGGAATTGGCTTAAATTATAATGTTATTTTTGTTCTATTGTAGCTTCTGGCTAGCAGATGCATAGTATTTGATTTTCATTTATGATGTTCTCTCTTTCCCTAGCTCCTTGGTTGGTTTATGGAGTTTAAATGTTGTTGAGAGTCTAGTTTTCTTATTTCTTGGAGGAAATCTTTGTTCTTCCCTCATTGATCTTTCGTATCAAGACATTTTGGCAATGGATGTAATATCAATTACTAGAGTTTATAAAAAAAAAGTGGTAAGAGGAAACAAACTAAAACTATCCAAAATAATTGAATACATATATTTTATCATTCTCCATGTCACTTCATCGTTTTCTATTTCTAATAATAATAATAATAATTTTTGAATTCCATAAAGAAAGACTCAATGCGATTGTGGCTTTCAATATGGGGATGTGATGATTTAGATAAATTTAACTCCAAATCATTAATATAAAATAAATTTACAAAATTTACTTGAAGTATTTTCCTTCATTTTCTTTATATATACTTAATTAATTTCAATTTTGGTTTAAAAATACAAAAATTAAATGTATAATTGAAATTTCAATTTGATTGAATCTTTAAAAATATGTATGTGATAAAATACCATTATTAATACTCTAGTTATATAAAAGACAAATAATACAATTATAATAAAAATAAGCCATGAAAAAATTGTAACCTACATAACAACATAAATGTAATCATTCAATACCTAGTTCTTAATAAGTTTTAAAATTACATAGAAATTATATAAGAATTAACACCACATTATCCTAAAACATCACCATTATATTTTTAAGAAAAACATAATTAAAAAAACCATATTCAAAATAGTCTTGTTGAAACAACCCATGTTAATGATTAAACAACCATCATATTATTATTATACGAGTTACTTCTTCTTTTTTCTATTTGGCATTTACATCGACAAGCTTGAAGGGTATTTAGAGGAAGTAGGATGTCCGGGCACAATCTTAGCTGGGATAGTCATCATCCCTCTTCTCTATGTTGACGATATTGTTCTTCTCGCAAGGTGCCCATCTGATCTTGATAAGCAACTTAGGCTTCTTAAGGATTTATTCTCTACCATGGGTATGATTGTTAACACTGACAAAACAAAAGTTATGATTATCAAATCCAAGAAGGACACTTATGCTAATTTTATGTATGACAAAAATAACTTGGAGGAAGTGTATTCTTACAAGTACCTAGGAATTGGTATTCATCACAAGCTCAACTAGAACTATAACATTGAGAAAAGGATTAATGGGGGGTGGAAAGCTTATTTTGGTCTTGAAAATAATTGTAAAATGGCAAACCTCATAATGTGGGATAAAAAGAAGTTCCTCTTTGAAACTTTAGTCACTCTTGTTATCTTATATGGTTGTGAGGTCTGGGGTTGCAGCATCTCTAGAGAATCCTGGAGCAAGATTGAGCAAATCTAGAAGCATTTTATAATGTATAACCTGAAAATTAAAAGCAGTACACCCTATCATATTCTCCTTATAGAAGTAGGTCTTCCCCTATCGAGAGCCTAACTATGACTAGGCTTATGGTGTACAAGAACAAGCTTGATAACATAGGAGACCATAGACTTCCTAAGCTAGCTTTAAATTCCAACCAAAACCGCCTAAGGCTTAAGCGGGGGTGGTATAAAGACATGAGGGACTAGTTAAACCATTGGGAGATCAACGAGAATGATGCATTGCAAAACATTAATAACATTAAAACCATTGTTACTTCTTAGTTCAAAAAAAAATGTGGTGTGAGAAAGATTTAGCAGCTAAAAGAAAATTAAGCTATTATAAGAAGGTCATCAACCCACCCTAGAAGATGAAAAGTATCTCTCTGTTTTAACTAGCTCAAAGAATAAAATTAATATAACGAAGATTAGAATGAACTCTCATGAGATCCATAGTGAAATAGGTTGTTGGGAAGTTCCTAAAACACCATGGATGGAAAGGATCTGTCATCTCTGTGAGAATAGGAACATCGAGGATGAAAACCACTTCCTCTTAGAGTGCCCCGTGTACAACCACATTAGATCTTAGTTTCATAATCTTTGTCAAAATACTGACCTTCCTAGCCTTTTACGATGTCAAAATTATAGTGAGCTCGGGAGGCTTCTCTCCAAGATTTTTGAGCTTAGGAATAAAATCTTAAATCAAACTAAATAATTTGTTTCTTTAGGTCTAATAGACCAAATTCTGGTCTCAGTGGACATTAACCATCATCATCGTAAATGTTTATTAATTCAAATTTCGACTTAAGGGAGCCTAAAATGGAATTATCGCCAATTGTAACTGACTTTCAATGTGGGGTATGCGATTTCGGTAAAATTGCATTCTAAGTATTGTAAATTCAATTAAAATATACCAAAACTAAGCCGCTTCCATTTTCTTTAGGTAAATTTACGTTCTAAGTATTTTAAAAACTAAGTCACTTCCATTTTATTTTCATAAATGTTATTAATTTCAATCTTATTTTCATAAATGTCATTAATTTCAATCTTGATTTCAAAAATTCTACACTAAAATACATGACTCAAACATTAAATCTTCAAAAATACATATTTTAGAATTTAATATTATCATTAACACTCTACCAGTTGCACCTTATTACTCATTTCACATGTTCTCATGGTATAAACTCACTATGAACATAAGTGCATAGTAATAAGGCCGGCAATGTTCTTTCTACATCATCATTAGTACACACTTACCACTCATTTTTTACACGCATTCTCTTTGTGTGTAGAGCGAAACAGAATGAAACTCCCTAAATATTAGTGATAGGATGATGCTCCTTTTATCATTCTATAGTTTTTTTAATTTTCTTTTTATTTATATAAATGCTCATAATTCAAATTTGAAATTTAAGAAAGGGAATTTGAATCACATGGTTTACTAGTTGTGGCTTTTAATGTGGGTTATGATGATTTAGGTGAATTTAAGTTAAGTGATATATAAGGGTACATTATAAGTTTTTATTTATTTTGGTATTTTTTGAGTCAAAAATTGGAGGAATTGGCTTGCAAGAATCATTTTAGAGGCAAGTTCTAATTTGGATATTTGGGCCCCAAAACTTTCGAAAGCTAGTGTTAGGCATCAAAACTTTACAGTTATGTATCATATCCCATTAAAATTATTCTACAAAACAAGAAATTTCCAATGGTTTGAAAATCACCTCAATTGGATATCTTACACAAAGTTGTGTCTCATGCAAGTTGACCTAGCCTATTGACCACCATGGTGCTAAGTGGATGCCACATCAACCCCCATTATTCACATATGTGGGGCAAATCACATGTTGAATTTCAAGAATATTTCAGAGGGTTAAAAACCATAACATTAATTGAGGGTTGAGGCATTTAGAAACTATAACCCTAACCCTAGATGACTATAAGGCTATGTTAAATACCACCATGAAGAGAAAGGGTTCCATTCATTTAGCATTTTACTTATTCCGTAGTTCAGAAGATCATCTAGGAGTGGGATTTGAGAGCATAACATAGGAGGTATAAGATCCTGTAGTGTCCATTTAAGCCATGATGTTAAAGGAAATTCCATAGTGAGTGATCTTTTCATTGTACTTCCATTTCAAAACTAAATAAAATACAACATAGCATAAGCCTCACCTTCTATATAGGTCTTCTTTTGTATTTGTTTTCCCAAGTCAAATCTTGTGTTCATTTGTGTCAATGATGTCTTTATTTTCTTGACTAAAAAGTAGAGGCCCATGCACTAACTTGGTGGGAAAGCCACATGGAGACACTTAGGCTAGAGGTGATCTACCAATAACTATGTGGGAGGTGTTCAAAACTCTCATCAAATCTTACTTCCACCCTGTTGTGTATATAGAGGATTGGTTGATTCATTGGCACCATTGCAGCTATAGGTAAGGGAAGATTTTGAAAGAGTACTCCATTGGGTTTAGGAAAATGGTGATTATGTTCGGTATATCTATCAAGAACCTAGACATGCTCCTCAAATATTTGTGGGGTCTACATAAATATCTATGGAAGGAAATGATTCATTTTGAACCTAGGACCATTTATGAGGGATGTGTGCAAGCAAAGTACCTAGAAAACATAAGAAAGTGATTCTTTTTAAACCTAGGACTATTGATGAAGAATGTGTGCAATCATAATACTTGGGGAGAATAGGCTATAAGAAAAAAAAAACAAACAAGAGGTTATAAGCAAAAGAACCATCAAGATGCTTCCAAGGAGGGGAAGAATAAGTGGAAAGTAAAATGCAAGACAATTAAAGACACTACGCATTAATGCAAGGATCTAAATGACCACTAACCATTGGGAATCAACAGTCACACTCAAGATAAATATTGGAAGCTACATATATAATTGAATCCCAAGAACTATAGAAATGATGTCAAGAAGAAGAATTTAGTAGATAGTAGCTTGTACATGCATGGGAACATTATATACAGTACAATGAAAAAGGAGGTGAATCTAATTAGCCTTCATCATAGAGAAGAGAAGGAGATAACACAATTTCTCTAGATTAAGATCCATGTTAAAAATACCAAGGTGAATGTTTTATTCAATTTTAGCACATAGGTCAGCTTCATAGAAAATTATTTGGTTAGCAAGTTTGGGTTGGAAATTCATGATCATCTAAGCCCATAACCAATGAGATGGGTAAATAGGGACATATAGATCAATGCCAATAAATAATGTAATATCAAATTTATTATAACTGAAAAATGTATTGATGAAGTGAAGGTAGATACAATAACTCTTAATATGTGAGGTGTAGTGTTAGGGAACCCCTAATATATATGATGGATGCAATCTTCATAACTAGTGTAAACTAGTATTTCCTAATACAAGATGGGAAGTATTTCATCATCAAAGAACACAAAGGTAAATCCAATATATCTCTAGTAATCGCTAACAAACCCAAAAACTTTATTAGTTCTAACATAAAGTTTGTATTTCTTTTCTTAAGAAAGAACCAATAACGAGATGAATTAGTAAGAGTAAATATATTCGTAGAGAGATGTACCAAAAAGAAGAAACACCAGTTGGAGGAGTTTCTCCTGGGCATAAAAATGGGTTTCTAGGATCCTAAAGTGTTACCACCTAAGAGGGAAATAGAGCATGATATATAGTTGTTTCCTAATTCTTTAATACTAAAGATCTGGTTGTATAGATAGTCTATATTGGAAATAGATGAAGCGAGGAAACAAGTGTAGTAGCTGCTAGAGTAGGAGTAATTTGACCAAGAAGATCGCCTTGTGGGTCACCTATCATCACAGTACCGCAAAATCATGGGAATAGGTGAACACGTATCAACTACAAATCTTTGAAAAGGATCATCCTCAAGAATTGGCGTTGTCTTTATAGGATCTCACATTTGTTATATTAGTTATAGGATATCGGGTACTTCACCAAGCTAGATCTCAAATTGGGATGTCGTCAAGTATGAATTAAAGAAGAAGACACCAAGAAGACTACCCTAAAAAAAAGCAAGGTTTGTACAAATGGTTCATAATTCCTTCTGGTTTATGCTAAAATTTTGTGATTGATGAATTATTTCTTATGACCCTATCTAGATTCATTTGTAATATTGTATATGGATGACATGTTAATTTATATCTCTACATAAGACAACACATCTCAAATCTCATATAAGTGTTACAGACTAAAGCATCAATCGTTTACTAACCTTGAGATGTGATTTTCTTAGTAATCATTAATATGTTGGGGCATGTGGTTGGTGGAGTAGAACTAAAAAGAGATCCTACAAAGATGGAGGTCATCCTTAACTAGTTCCCACTAATGTCACTGAACTTAGGAGCTTCATTGGGGTATCACAGTACTTATGAAAGTTCATAGCATCATTTTTAGTGGTACCTATGCCATTGCATGCTATAACAATGAATGGTAATAATTTATGATAGAGAAAGAATCAGTAGAGAGAGTTCGATGAGATGAAATGGAATATAGTGAAGCACTAGTTCATAAACTACCTAAATTTTAGAATCCTTTCAAGATAGAGATGAATGTAGGTGGATATGCTATGGTAGTGGTCTTGATGCAAGAAGGTAAGTCAATATGCTATCATTATGAAACATTTTCATAAAATATTCCTAAACTACCCTATGTATAATAAGGAACTCTATGCCTTAGTTCACATTTCTAAGAAGTGGAAGCACTATCTAATGGGAAAGGAAATTATTATCCATGTTGATCAAAAACCACTATAGTATTTATAGGCTAGGGAAAATTTTAGGGCTAATATTTATAGGTGGACTAATTTTCCATTTTTTTCAAAAAAAGTATTCGTCAATTTCCATTTTTTTCTAAAAATTATTTGCCCAAATTTTTAGTATAAAATTATTTTAAGTTAAAAATCACTAAAACTTTATAGGGGTTATATAAAATCATTATAAATTTGAATATTTTTACAAAAGTATTACTAAAAAGTATATGGTTTGCATATTAGGGAATAGTATGGTTTTCCAAGATTTCTAAAATTTTAGATAAATTTTCATCCTTAAAATTTTCCGTATTGTAGGCTTCGAGTTGTTAAATTATCCTAAACCCATCTATATAAGAAAACATATCAGATCTAGTTACTAGGATTATTACCTCTTACATGAAATGAAAAGAGATAAAAGAAATCACACATAGTTCACAATCACTTATGTCATTCTAGATTAGTTCATATCATTCAAAATATCTTTAAAACTTTCAAGACCTCCCTTACATGGAAATTGGCTCTCAAAAAGTTACGAATGTACAAGAAACTTGGAAAAATATATTCTACACAAAAATTGAGGCAGATCTACATCACACATGTGGCCTACTCTACAATACATATGGTTGTAAAATAACTATATGGCCATACAACTGCTCTTCCTCGATGTTGAATGGTTTCCTTTCTAGCACCCTCCTCAAACATCTACCTAGGTAACCAGTCAATGAGGGTAAACATGTGATGAGAAGTTACTGTTATATTATTTGATTCCCTATTTATTAGTTAAGGAAGTGGAATCGACGGAAACACACCATACAAACCTTCCACATCAGCAACATAACTCCTAGGAGCCATCACAACCACTTAGTTAACCAACCCCTGAGACCAGCTGAGGTTTTAGATCATTGAACCCACAGATTCTCCCTTGATATGGGAAAGCATGCGTTTAGGAGGTTCCGGATGCTCCCACAATATGGGTATGCATGTGTTTAGGGACTTTTCTACCCAGTGTTGTGCCTGTGTATTTGGGATTTGAGCCACTTTTTCAAGCATAGAGCCCATTTTTAAATGGAACTTTCAAAACTGAAAGATACAATAAAACAATGATACATATGCAATTACTTGAATAGGGACTTGACCGAAGCCCTACTAGCCATGACAAGCATTTTATCAAACATGTCACAATTATGTAATCTATAGGTTTAAATGACAAATCTAAGCATAGGGGTCTCATACTCGTATAAGAATCACTAAGAATCATTGATGTCTTAACACATTGGTTGTAGTTTCATCCATTAGGCCATAGATACATTGTTGACTCATTTACAAGTGAAAACACGATGAGAGACATACATAGCCATTGACATAATACATATTCATAACCATCATAATAGCAACAAAAATACCAAGGAAACCACAGCCATATCATCCACATCTAAACCAATACAATACTCATGGAATAAAAAGGAGAAATAACCTCATATTAATGATGCAAAGTGATGAGCTTCAATATTGCAACAAGAACGCTGCAACTCCCAAGGCTACTGACTTTACTTGTCAACCCAGGGTTCATACAAACTTAAGAGTTATTGACACTATATGTGCAACATACAATGTGTCCTTACTTTTCTGTCATGATGTAATGGAGTGCATGTACTGAAATCGAATCCTAAACTAATTGCAGAAAATGAACGGCTCAAAATGGAAACCTTAACCTGTTGCAAGAAATAAAGTACAAGGAAAGAAACATATTCTAATTACATAAAGATCATGAACTAAATGAAAAAGAAACTGAAATCAACCCTATTCATCACACATGAAGATTTAAACCAACTGAGCATGGAATCTGATCTAGGGAGTATTAACTGCTGCATGCATGTGCTAATTAAGAAATAAAAAGAACTATTTTCCTTTATCTTTTCATTTTATAAATGCAAATGCTAATCTTTTTCTTGTTCGTTGGCAGGGGAGACAGGTGTGGAGGAAGAGGGGTACAATGGTTTTGATGGCTTGGAGGTCAGGTAGAGGCCTAATCCCAACTTCAATGATGATTTTTCTCAATTCAACCTCAAAACAGGTCGCTACAGGATTTCCTACAGGATGTCTACAAGATGTACTAGTTTCTACATGATGTCTATAGGATCCTCTGTTTTATTACAAAAAATAGGCTGAAAGCTTAAGAAGTGATCTAGAAGGTGTAATGGAGCTTGGGAAAGGTGGATAATGGAAGAATAAGGCATGGAGGTGGTGGACACTACCCAGAAATCAAGCAAGGGCTTCAATATGGGTAGATTTGATCAATGGAAATGACAATTTTGCTTATAAAACAAGAATTCAAATTGAGGTTTTAGTGCACTTTGGCGACATGGGTGGATGATACTTGGATGAGTTTAACGAGATGAGGTCTCCCTGAAATGTAGAAGCTCCTGCAACAACAAACATTATTGTCTGCATCTATCCAAAAATTCATCTATACATGGGAAAGATTTATTAAATAACGGAAAATTACTAGTCTAAAATCCGGAAATTCGAGAACTAATGAGCTAGTAAATCTATCAAATGCCTAACCTAATCAAGTGAAAATGAAATGGGATAAATTTTGTTATTAACTAGAATGTTTTTCTGATCTAAATCAAGTGTAATTGACTTAATTGAAGCTCGTTAGCATGCTCTAAAAAATAAAAATAAAAATGCAGCTATTTGCCACAAAGGAGTTCCGAAAATCTAAGAAAACTAATCCAAGAAGCACAATGATTACTATGATCTTCCAAATGTTTTTCAAGGATGAAATTATTTTTTTTATCTTGAAAAATAACTTATATCAACCATTTAACCCAATCCTATAGCAATAAATCATTAATACTAAATGCAGAAATAGAAAGAAATAAGAACAAGAGATGCATGTGAATTAGAAATGAAAAGAAGGAAAACAAATAATACAAAAGGGCTCTGAGGATCCTGGGATGGCCAAGCCAAAGGAAAATCAGAGACATATAGAGAATAATAAGATTTATAACCTAAACATGACACCAATCTTGATTATTTTCATCAATACAATTACATCTCTGCAAGAAATGACAGTGGAGCTGCAAAAATACGAGTTCTTTCCACAAGAAGATTAATCAAAATGTACCACTAGAGGAAAATTCAAGTTGATACTTATACAAAATGATTAGGAATCATTCCCCATGAAAGGAGGAAGCTTTCCCCACCAAAATACCTTGATTAGTGGATGTGTTCCCAATACTAGGAATTTGCATTAAATGGCAAGGAACACATTCCTAGATTTTCTCAATTATTGGAGTTCCACAATTTGTGCCGTAATTCCAAAATATCTTGTTGATTTATTATTTAATATTGATCCTCTTTTATTAAGGACCAAGTCTCTAAATTTATATTTAATTTAGAGGCATGTACCTTAATTTATGTCTAATTTAGAGGCACATCATACCCCGCTACTGAAAGTGTTGCTCATCGTCTGAGCAACTTAGTGACCTCATTGTGCCTCATTCATGGCCCTGGTGGTCTCTCTCTTATGCATTACTTAGTCCTTTCTCGTAAGAATCTTAACTGTAAGTTACGCAAGGACAAGCCCAAAAATATATTTGTGAATAGAAAAACCATTGTTTCTTGAGACCATTAGCTTGCTTTCTTCTGCTTATTCAAGATGGGTTCTTGAATATTTTTTAGTTTGGAAAGGTATTCCACATCCTTATCACCCTTCTGATACCTTGTTCCACCATTTGGACACCTGTCAAACCTTCAAAATGCCTTTAGATGAGAACTAGGACATCATGTAGTAATTCTTGTCAAAACTATGGGAAACCCATTTTGAGCATAAATGATAGTCTGAGCCTAGGGTAGCCCCTCAACTTGACTTCCATGCCTTTCTCCCATTTATATAACATCTTTTAGGCATTGGACAAAAGCTATAAGAGATTAGAGACCTCTTGGAAAGCCTCTTTTCATCACTGTAGTTTGAGTTCTGTTTTGCTAGTGACCTTATTTCCTTTTGTTGCCTTCTTCTTCTCTTTTGTGGCCAAGATGATTACCTAATGGCCTTGGATTTTTGTGTTTTGATTAGGTCTCTCTTAGGCACTGCCTTTCTTGGTATTTAGCACAATTTTTTCATTTCTTCCTTCTTGCAGCAAACTTCTTCCCGCCTGTAGCAATCATTCCTTCTTCCTTCAGAGTCTTCTAACTGTATGGGAGTGATGAGAAATGATGTAGGTTTGTGAAAATGGAGAGGATGCTCTATTTGTTTTTTTCAAGAAATTTTCAGGGTGAGACATAGTGTAGGGTTTTTTTCTTGAAATTATGAAATGGGATGGATGAATGATGGATAGATAGTGAATACAAAGTGGATGGAGGGCTTGCAGTGTTGTGGTGACTTGGCCTTTGCAAAAAATTCTTCTTTAAACTTATGTCCTCATTCCTTAAAATCATCACCCTTCATAATTGGACTTTTAAACATTGCATTAGTGAAGTAGTGAGCTACAATTAACTAGTTGAAGGAGGTTGAGACTACTGACCCATCCTTAGCTTATAAAATCTCATCTCTCATGCATTAACAACAAATTTCTAACTATAATATGCTCAAGAGAAGAGGTCAATAATATTTCATACCTATGCATACCTGATGGTTGTTGGAGAGACATGCACGTTGTTGTTGAGTTGATGTTGTTGCGTTGCTCATGGCTTAGGTACATCTTCTTGACTTCCTTTTTCTTTTTTATTGATCTTATTTTGTTGATGGGTTGTCTTCTTGTTGATGTGCACGTGTTGGCTTCCTCTGTCGCTGCTGAGCTTTGGAGGAGTTTCATTGTCCATGTAGTTATGCTTCTCCTCTTTCAATCATGGTGTCGAAGGTTAGGAGGCCTAAAGCCTGATATTACTTTAAAATAGGTTGTTACAAGGTTTCATGTAGTATTACTACAGAAGTCCTGTAGCAGCTATTTTTTTGAATTTTTGTGTCATTTCTCTGTTGGAGGGTAAATATGTATTGGAATGAGTGGAAGGTGTGGCCATAGAGTGACATGGTCATGATGGGTGTTGGCTAATATGTGGTGAATTCAATGTCCTTTTTTCCTATCCCAATATAGGCTTGCATCATAAATTTTCCATCAGACTGTCTTTCCTATCAATTTTCAGAACTTCTTGTAGTACTACAAGAAACTCCTGTAGTAATTACAGGAAATCTTGTAGAAAGCACAGAATTGCCTGAAATTGGAATTTTTATGTTGCTCGAGATGAGTATGGATGAAGGAACATGAGTATTATAGATGAGATGAAATGGATGAAGAAAACATGGGGCTTTGTATGCCTTGCTTCCCTCTGATCTCTGTGCTTATTATCTTCTTACAAACCCGCAAAAACAAGAATTGTTATGAGTGGGCAGGTTTGAGGTCCCTGCCATTATTTTTTTGTTTTTTCTCTTCTTTTATTTTTTAAAGACAACCAAGTTTCCTCAAAGGAGGTTTTGATACTGGTTTCCTTCTCTTGGTGCCTCAAAAGAGGTTTTCACCCAGAGGTCATTTTTTTTTCATGTAAGGTAGAGTGGAATTTGAAGATGGATTTTGGTTAGATGGAGTGGATGAGGGATGAAAGTGGTGTTGGGGGACCTATATCAACCTTCCGTAAAGAATACATGCCATTTTGACCCATTTCTCCATCATATTTCCTCTTGTAGCTACTTCTCGGCCTTCCTGTAGAGATCTTGTAGTAATTCAAGACAACCTCTTACAACATACCTTTTTTGTCCATATCTCCCAAACGGTAGAATGGATTGACCTAAGAAAATTTTAGCATATTTCTCTCATCATTATACACCTCCCCATAAAAAACTATTTTCCAATGGATGCACAAATCTTGAGAAAAATTAAAAATGGCTGAAGGTTATGGAGGCCTATTTCTTAGAAACTATGCACTGGAATTGGTTGAAATTGCTTGGGGATGTTACCATCATCCATATGCATCTCCCCATGAAACAGATTTTTAAATGGATGCGTGAATATTGAGAAAATTCAAAAATGGTTGTAGGTGATGAAGGTCGATTTCTCAAAAATTGTGCACTGGAATTTGCTGAAATTGTTTGAGCATGTTACTATCATCCATATTCATCTGCCCCTAAAACTGATTGGAAAATGGATGCATGGTTTTCAAGTTATGGAAAAAATCAATTTCTACTCTATGTATTTTTGTTTCCTGTAGTAAAACAGAGCATTCCTGTAGTTTTTTAGGACAACAAGCAAACTGAATGGGAAAAGCATGAGAATGATGGGTGGATAGTGGAAATAGATGAGGGTGAGGGATTGGCATGGCCTTGGCCTTCTTGGAGCATTTGAGCAAAGAAGGAGAAATTCAAAATTTAACTTCTTTTGACTAGGTTTGACCATTTTTTTTATACCACTTGTTTTTGTTGCTTGCAGATGTTGGAGAGTATATGCATTCATCAGAGAGATACATGGAGCAAAGATTTTTTTTTTCCTCTTTTTTTTTGAAGGATTTTTTCAACTAGTAGGTCTGCCTAGGCACATCAAAGGAGGTTTTCACCTAGGATCTTTTCTTTTTTCTCTTTTTTACCTTTTTTCCCATCCCATTGGCCACCTCATGGAGGTTTTCAATCAATGAGCCAATCTGAAGCGCCTAAAAGGAGGTTTTCGCATGAGATTTATTTATTTATTTATTTTTCTACCCTACCCTACTTGAAAAACAAAATCACTTTCAAGTATAATAATACTTCTAATGGAGCCATGTGCACATCAAGATGACAAAAAAACTGATGTGTAGGCTTGAAATGTATGCTTTGACATGCACCTGAATTTGAGTGATCAAATGCTTTGACTTTGATGATATCAAGCACGATTGAAGATAGTATTGTTACTCCTTGTTGATTTACTGGAACCAAACCTCAATATAACTTTGATTCCCTTAGTTTGCCTATTGATTTGGGTGATCTTGGATGTCTTCTTCTTCCATGAAATTCAAAGCTTCCCCTTTTTGTTGATTTTTCCCTTCAATACATGGAGGATCTGATCGTAACCATGAGGGAGCTTTCTCAATCTGTGATTTTGTTGTCTGCTCTTCATCAAATGCATCCCATGATCATTTGTTATTCTCATTTGGATCTTCTTCTTCTAGATGTAGTCCTTCAATGATATCAAGAGAATCTCTTTTTTACAATACTCTTCCTAAGCTATAGTGAATACCAATTAGCTCAAGAGGAGATTTTTGGAAGTGTTGTACCTCAAAATTGTAAGTGGGCCGAGTTACTTCAATGTGTGGGTTTGGAAATGGTGGTACAGGTAGTTGATTGGGAGTGGATATCTGAGATGGGTGTGGTTGGGGTTGGGGTTGTGGTGGAGGTAGATGTTAGGGATTACATGGAGTTGGGTATGGAGTATATTGAGGAAGATATTGAGGATATTATGGATGACTCCCATAAGTTCCTTGACAACCTTGTTGCCAAGATTGGTTTTGGGGTTGAGATGGCCAATGTTGCCAATGAAAGGGTGTGTTCCAATTAATTTGAGATGGATGTGCATAAGATTGAAATTTTGAATTAGGCTCTTGCATTATATGAGGTTGAATATGTTTTCATGGTCCTCTTGGAGCTACATAACATAGTTGCATTGGAAATTGACTTGCTCCATTGTCCTCTTGGTAACCTTCCTTCAACCTTGGTAACGAGGGGTAATATTTAACATCATGTTATTCTGCATGGATGACACAAATATCATCATCTTATTTTTTCTCATTTTTAATTCTTAACATTTCTACTTGTTTACTTAGATTGCTAAGAATTTATGTTTTAAATTTATTAAGCAAGTTGTCAAGTTTAGCTTGACTTACCAATCTTGATGTTGATTTACTTACTCTTTCCCTTCCTCTTGATGTGTATTTGCATGTTTCACAAATTTCTTCAAATGATAGTTGATATACATCACCTCCACTCATGAGATCAAGGAGATCAATCCACTCATCCCTAATTGTTCTAAGTAAGAGGGTTTTTAGTGTGTCGGATCCTAAATGATGTAGTTTTTCCCTCTTAACATTATACATGAACTTCTCTATTAGATCCTCAAGGTTCTCATCTTCATTTTGATTCATTCTAAAAATTTCTTCTTTAAGATCATGATTTTTATATTTTTCTATAAATATATTTTGCATATCATTCCATGATCTTATTGAATTAGTCCCTAAACTGATGAATCATTTAAGAGCTCTATCCTTCAATGTTGCCAGAAACAATCTCAATTTTTGAGTTTTTAATAAGTAACCATAAGTCTACAAACAATTTCAAATTCAAAGAGAAAGGTTTCCAGATCCTCTGACCTTAGACCATGAAATTTTGGAAGAGAATATGGAGGGAAGTTCTTCATGTGCACACTAACATCAATATCTTGAATGGGCAATTTGAGAGGATCTTCCTCAATGTTATCTTCTCCATCCATTTCTTCTACATTCTTTTCCATCTCTTCTTCTTCTACTTCCAAAAGTGGATAATGATATGGCTCTTATTGCACCATGAGATTAAATGGGGGGGTGCGTTGGTGTTGGAGATTTTTTTTTGTTTTATGATTGAAAGAAAACACTAATGCAATGGACTTTTATGTTTTTGAAATGAAATATGCCTAATGCAAATATTTTTTATTTTTGTAAAAAGTAAAAAGAAATGAATCAACTAGGGAAGAAAATAATGGATACTTTGACACCTCCCCAGCAATGGCGCCAAAAAGTAATGAGCTTCGGTATTGCAACAGGAATGCTGCAACTCCCAAGGCTACCAGCCTTACTTGTCAACCCATGGTTCGTACGAACTTAAGAGGTATCAACACTATATGTGCAACATACAATGTGTCCTTATTTTTCTGTCATGATGTAATGGAGTGCATGTACTAAAATCAAATCCTAAACTAATTGCAAAAAATGAATTGCTCGAAATGGAAACCCTAACGTATTGCAAGAAATAAAGTACAAGGAAAGAAACATATTCTAATTGCAAAAAATCTTGAACTAAATGTAAAAGAAATCGAACTCAACCCTATTTATCACCTGTGATGATTTAAACTAATTGAGCATGGAATCTAATCTAAGGAGTATTAACTAATGCATGCATGTGCTAATTAAGAAATAAAAAGAAATATTTTTCTTTATCTTTTCATTTTATAAATGCAAATGCTAATCTTTCCTTGTTCGTTGGCAGGGGAGACAGGTGTGGAGGAAGAGGGGTACAATGGTTTTGATCGCTTGGAGGTCAAGTAGAGGCCTAATCCCAGCTTCAATGGTGATTTTTCTCAATTCGGGCTCAAAACAAGCCGCTACAGTATTTCCTACAAGATGTACTAGTTCCTAGACGATCCCTTGTTTTATTGCAAAAAACAGGCCGAAAGATTAGGAAGTGGTCTGAAGGTGGAATGGAGCTTGGGAAAGGTGGATAATGGAAGAATAAGGTATGGAGGTGGTGGAAACTACCTAGAATGCAAGCAAGGGCTTCAAGATGTGTGGATTTTCTCAATGGAAATGACAATTTTTGCTTATAAAACAAGATTTCGGATTGAGATTTTAGTGGATTTTGGCAACAGAGGTGGATGAGGCTTGGATGAGGTGAACGATATGAGGTCTCCCTAAAATGTAGAATCTCCTGCAACAACACACATTATTGTCTACATCTATCCACAAATGCAGTTATACATGGGAAAGATTTATTAAATAACAGAAAAATACTAGTCTAAAATCCAAAAATTTGAGAACTAGTGAGCTAGTAAATCTATCAAATGCCTAACCTAATTAAGTGAAAAGGCAATGGAGTAAATTTTGTTATTAACTAGAACTTTTTTTTGATCTAATTCACGTGGAATCAACTTGATTGAATCTAGTTAGCATGCTCTAAAAAGTAGCAGAAATTTGCTGCTATTTGCCACAAAGGAGTTCCAAAAAGCTAGATTTAGGAATAAGCAAACTAATCCAAGAAGCTCAATGATTACTATGACTTTCCAAATCTTTTCCAAGGATGACATTATGCTTTTGATCCTGGAAAAGAACTTATATCAACCATTTAACCCAATCCTACAACAAGAAATCATTAATACTAAATGCAAAAATAGAAAGAAACAAGAACAAGAGATGCATGTGAATAAGAAGTGAAAAGAGGGAAAACGAATGATACAAAAGGGCTTTGAGGCTCTTGGGATGGACAAGCCCAAGGAAAATTAGATACTTATAAAGGAGAACAAGATTTAGAAGCTAAATATGACACCAATCTTCATTATTTTCATTAATACAATTACATCCTTGCAAGAAATGACAGTGGAGCTGCAAAAATATGAGTTCTCTTCACAAGAAAACTAATCAAAATCTACCCCTAGAGGAAAATTCGACTTGGTACTTATACAAAATTATTAGGAATAATTCCCCATGAAAGGAGGAAGCTTTCCCCACCAAAATATCTTGATCAGTGGATCTGATTTCCAATATTAGGAATATGCATTAAATGGCAGGGAACACATTCCTAGATTTTCTCAATCATTAGAGTTCCACAATCTGTGCCATAATTCAATAATATCTTGTTGATTTATTATTTAATATTGATCGTCCTATAGTAGGGAGCAAGTCTCTAAATTATCTCTTCCTCCAATTCTTCATAATTTGTCCAATATTCTCATAATATTCCACAAAAATAAATAATATTAGGCACAAATATGCAATTATTCATAAACCTTCCTAATGAACATCTTAAATTTAAAAATACATTATCTAATGCAAAAAGAGAGGTTTAATATGTTCAAGGATGGTTAGATGGGCCTTAATTTATATTTAATTTAGAGGCATGGGCCTTAATTTATGTCTAATTTGGAGGCTCATCACAAAGGCCAAATATTTTTGGCACTTCCAAAAACCACTTGACGATAGACATGGCCAAGCCAAATCTCTCTTCATCGAGTCACCCATATGCCATATTCCAAGCGTGAATGTGGGATCTCATAAAACACATCAATTAAAACCATCTAGGACTTCCAGAGGCCAACTACCTCAACCTATCAAACATAATTCCACCTCATAACCGAACATCAAAAAACCATCACCAGATTGGTCTCTACCCAAGCCTTCTAGGGATATAGATTCTTGTTACAAAAAAGGCTTCCAGGACTAGTAACTCAACCCAAGCTAAAGGAAACATGAGAACCAATGAAAAAAAAACAAAGAAATGAACCCACAACACCATGGACATCTAGGAAATGGCAAGTCTAGGAAAATCCATTGTCAATCTAAGCAATCATCCATGCCGTTGAAATATCATGGCCAATAAACCACATGCATATTCCATGCATGCCAAAACTAGTGAGGAAAATAAACATCAACTCGGTACCTGCAAGAAAAACTGAATGTAGTTGTTGATCCTGATGTTGTCTTGGGATTTCTTTCTCTTCCTTTGCCTTCTTGATCCAAAACTCCAAGTATGCCACACTCTCCAAGAGTGCTCCAAGAAAAATCTAAGTGTCCAAGAGTATGAGAGAGAGAGAATATAGAGAGAGCTCCAAAACTGATTTGACAAAACTCTGTGAACTAATCCTCAGAAGCATTTTTATAAATGAGGCCTCTATTTTCTTCATTTTCAATTATTTTCGTTCAATTTCCTCCTCACATGCAACCTGTGACCTTTCACCTCATTTTTCTCCTAATTTCCATTATTTTCATAAATAAATGTGCCAAATTTCCATTTTTCCTTTCCAAATCCTTTGTTGTTGCCTTTGCCAATTTCCTTAATCAATCACCAGTGATCCCCATCACTATACTTTTTCCCAACATTTAGCTTGGAATAAGTATCTCATCAATGTGGTTATTAATCTTCCTTTATTAACTTTTATTACATGGAATTTTAACCAGGGTTGTTACAACCTTCTTCTTGTTGAACTATTGTTGAAAATCCTCGTCAATGGTTGAAAATAAGATCTCCTATTTTCCCCTTCACTCATATGACTTGTGAAATGAATTTTCTTTGTGTTTTTTTTTTCATTTTCCCTCTCTATCCTTAATAAATTTCACATGTTCAAAAAATGTCATCTTCAATGGTCAAGATCTAACTGTGAGATCAATGAATCTCTTTTAATGAAATAATAATTTGGACTACTTTAGCTACTTTAGTAAAATAAGGTTCACTTAATTAATTAATTAATTAAGTGAAGTTTTGGAAAAATAATAGGCTGCATTTGCAGATGATTTCCATAAGTAGACACCCTCATGGAAATACATGTATGAGCTACAAATACTAACACTCCCTCTTAGCAAGGAAGGAATTCACCACCACTTCAAGCTTGTATTGAAACTAGATGAACTTGCACTTCACTAAGGACTTGGTAAAAATGTTTGTCAAATGCTCCTTTGTAGGAATATATTAGGGCTTGATTACTCCCTTCAGTACCATATCTCTAATGAAGTGGTATTTGATCTGAATATGATTTGACCTATTGTGAAACATTGGATTCTTTAATATTTTGATACAACTATGGTTATATCAGTGGATCATTGTCAACTCAAGATTTTGACTGAATTATACTATGAGTAGCTTGAAAATTTGAATGGCTTCATAATTATCTAGATTGGCTGCCATGTACTCTGCCTCAACTAAACTTAGTGCTATGGAGGTCTTCTTCCTACTCAACTAGGAACTGACTGCAAACCCCAAACTAAGGTAGATCTCAGAGGTTCTCTTTAGATTTGTATCACTACCTACCTAGTGTAAATCAGAATACCCTTACAACCTCACACCATCTCCACCAAGGTACTACAGTCCATTTCTTATTATGCCCTATAAATATCTAAGCATGTGACTTGCAATGACTGAATGAACCTCACTCAGTTCCACCATTACTATCTTCAGGTGTTAATAGAAAATCTAATTCCTGGTTAAATATTGCCCAAACACATAAATGGTCCAATCAATTTTATGTACTATATCTTTAGGTTGGCTACCTTGAAGTGGTAGACTCTAAGAGGTGATGTCGCTATCATACAAGGAAAATTCCCTTATGTGGGAGTGGCTCCAAGAGATGTTCTGCTACAGGAACTCTCAGTCAAAAAAGACTCCTATCAGTATGACCTATACTCATGCATGATGATAATGATAATCCCACCAACATGACATAAAAGGGATCTCAATGCAAACATACATGGTGACACATGAGTATCCTAGCAACATACAATAAAGGGATCTCAAACAAAACATTATGAATCATGACAACAAGTACATCCCACAGATGATTCCACATCACATCATGTAGGAATCATGAGACAAGTAAGAAATAAGATCCTACATAAAAAATTAAATAAGGATTTGTGCAACACAATGCATAGAAAAAAGAAGTACATGAACATACTGCATATACCTCACATCCTAGGGCTATATGAAGAAAAGGATGTCAAAATGTTGAAGCTAGTTGTATCATCAATCTTGCGGAATCGAATCTCATGGAACGACTACTTGCACGTTGAATGCTAAGACATGCACTCCACTAAGAAAAGTGGCCAAAAAATGAAATGACCAAATGGAGAATTTGAATACACCATCAGACTTGTGGCGTTGAATAGTGCAAAATTGACTGTCAAATTTTTGAATTTTGAGAAAGTGAAAATATGGGGCTTAAGGAATCTTTTAGATTCCTCCTAGATTCCTCAAAGAGTCCCTTCTCTGGGTCCTCTATAAATTGGCTTATCAGATCAGGAAACTCACTGCGCCATTGGGTTCGTGTCCCTGAGAGGTGTAAGATTGACATCAAATTTGTCCAATTTACCAAAATTTTCACCCTCCTGAGAAATTCGCCAAATCATGGTTCCACTTGTGTTTTTCTTAGGTTCATGGTTCCACCTTGCATTAAAAATTAATTAAATAATGCCTCAATTTCCGTGCACACTCATGATTCCTCCATCCTGCTGGGCACACTCACAAATGGGTTTATATACAATTTTGGATGGATATTACACAGATATGGTTTGTCGTTATGGTAAAAATCCCAAATTATATTGAGGAGGTCAGGTGGTCAAACCCCGACCCCTCCATTTTTATATGCATTTTGGGTTTTTAAAATAACCCCGCATATATAATATATATATATATATATATATATATATATATATATATATATATATATAATATATATATATATATATATATATTATTTTAGGGGGGTCGGGTCCACATTGGGTGGCCCACCCCTTAACTCTCGCAGATGTTGGATGGCACGTTGTTTGGTGTATTAAATGGGAGGTCACATTAATGAGCATGGTTGTTGGTTATGGCTACGTGTGTGAGGGTGCCTAGGAGGCAGGTCGGCCACACCGACCAGGTGGGTTCAAGCTCCGCCACCCTCGTCTTATATATAGTAATGTGTTTAAAGGGTGGGGGCATGGGCCAGGTCCACCGGAGGTGGCCTGCCCATCGCCCAATATATGATACAACGTGTTATGTGGGTTGGGGATTGGGGGGTCGATGGGGATCATGGCCCGTCGACCCACTTATTTTTAAATAATTTTTTTATTATGTCATTTGGGGGTGGCAGGAGTGGTGGCCCACCACCTCATTTATAATTTTTTTTTTATTTTTAATTTTTATGTATAAAACATAGTTTTAAAATTTGTCTAATATAGGGGATATTAGACAAATTAATGATCCAAAAATTCGCCCTATTTTGGGAGCTAGGTTTTATGCCTCAGGGTTGGTCAATTTGTAGGATACTTAAACCTGGCCCATAACCCAACTTTGACCAAAACATTCACTGGATCGTTCTCCCTGATACGAGCTCGGATTGATGAACCTTTCACACCATTGCGATCAGGATGATAAGATCTATGCTCCGGTCCTAGTTTGAACACATTCTGATCACTTTGATTTTCGAGCTTCCATAAGTCCTCTTTGTCTTGTGTGTGCCTTTGGAGCCATCTGGATCAATCCTCCCTACTAAGGAGCTTTTGGTCCTCCAAAAGCATGAAAAATCATCTGCAACTTCTCTATACCTTATCTGCATCACAAGCATCATGAAAGGCCTCGCTTTCATCTCCTTCACCTTCGTTCTTCGGAGCCTTAAGCGATGAGCTGACACCTACCACTTCTGCAACCTGTAGTACCATTATGCAAATTACATGCTTGAATTTCATGACCAACTAATGAACCAAGCATCCCATACTTCCCATGAGTTTATATCACATACTCGGTGGTCAAGTTTACATCAAGATGGACACAATACCCCAGCTACGAAATAAGGCCAACATATCATTGTTGCTTCAACAAGTGATGGAAAACACATCATCACTATGGCACATGATTTACAAATATAAGGCCAAACACTATTTTTGATTTCCACAAGTGATGGAAACATGACATCACTTTCAAAGTTTATCATGCAACTCAAAATAAGGCCAAACATCATTGTTGCTTAACAAGTGATGGAAAGCACATAATCGCTTTTACATTTTAAAATGCAACAAATGATTTGCAAAAGCACAACCATGACAAGCTAACATATCTAGAAACCATTTTTCACTTATCACTATGAATGGGTCATCCCCCTGTGGTGGTTTTTCTTGTCGAACAATTGTTTCACCTGGTTCATGCATCGACACTTTGTCTTTAAGGTGTTGCTCTGGATGGAGCCTCCAACAAGTGGCTCTTTGATGGCCACTTCTGTTGCAATGATTGCAACAGGTCTTCTTCCTCCAAACCTGCTTAATGTGTTTCTTTACCTTCTATTGAGAGGGTCTTTCATGCCTCATCCTTTTGTGTGTTGTCATTCTTTTCCAACACTTAGAAAATGTATGGTTATGTAATCCACAAAATATACATGTTTTTCGATGCCATGTTTTACGTTCATCATTAACAAAATGATTATAATCAAAATGAGCATTCGAATATCAAAACTAGTTTTACCTTTCCTTATTGTCTCTGGTGTAAGTATGGAGATGAGATCTTGCCTCAATTATTTCCCTGCAATGGAAACTGCCATGGGATGATGGGGATGTGCTCCCATGATTCTCTTTCCTCGACGACTTCGACGATGTCTCGGAAGCATCTGACACCTTCGAGTATTCTCCCTTGGTGTATCTCAAGCTTGAAAATTGAGGTCTCTGCATAACCTCCAATGGTTGAGTTATGCCTTGGTTAATAACATCAAGTTATTTTTCCTCCTTGTGCCTTGTCCTGGTAAGGAGCCTCATGTTTGTCCTTGTAATTGGTATCTCCACATCTCCAACAGAAATCATACTATGTGAAGATGAAACCGAAAGGAAATGAACATATTTTACCTCCTTTTTCGATTTGGAAAGAGTTGATGAAGGCTTCTCATCATCTTTTTTTGGTGGTTCGCTAGCTATTTCTGACATACCCAATTCCTGCCTGACAGGGTAATTCTTCTACTTGAATGGGGTTGACAATGCCTTGGCCATTAATGCCCAAGTCCTTCATACCCCATTCTCTTTAACAGTTTGGAGCCAATTCCTATGGTATGATTTTCAAAAATAACAAAATCATCATCAGGAAACATAAATGAATTTAGAAATTACATTTTACCTCACATGGGTCATGCTACAGCTTTTTCAAGGCCTCGTCCTTAGCTTGCAGTTGTTGTAGCAAACTTTGTTTTTCCTCTTTCTCTTCTTGTAGAAGTGTTTTCAATTCAGTGTTCTCTATTTGAATATTATGTTTGTTGTGCTTTAGTTCTTCCAGGACCTCTTCTATGGCTTGCAACTAAAGCTACAATCACTCCTTTTCCTCTGTCACTTTTTGTAGAGTTTCGTACATTATTTCCACCCTTCTAGAAATTTTTAGCATGGTCTTGTACATCTCTTTTTCATCCTATGTCGCTGCATGTTCCATTATTCACACTTGCAATTCACATCCACGCAAAGATCACTTTGTACCACTTGTCCAGGTCCGGGTATGACAAACGACCCTTCCAAGACCTTTTACTTTCGTGATGTGTTAAATTGCATTTTTAAAAGAACATAAATAAATACATCTGCATGTTATAAAGCAGCGGAACATGACATTTATAAACACATGAAAACATAAGCCATTGACAATGAAGTTCATCCAGGAGAGACTATGTATCAGGGCCTCAGTGTCAAGATGGTGTAGGTCGCTGCATTAAGTGCTATCAATAGTGATGATGTACATAAGAGGTGATGTCACTATCATACAAGGAAAATTCCCTCACACGGGAGTGGCTCCAAGAGATGTTCCGCTACAGGAACTCTCAGTAAAAAAGGACTCCTATCAGTATGACCTAAACATATGCATGATGATAATGAGCATCCTGCCAACATGGCATAAAAGGGATCTCAATGCAAACATACATGGCGACACATGAGTATCCCAGCAACATACAACAAAGGGATCTCAAACAAAACATGATGAATCATGACAACAAGTACATCCCACAAATGATTCCGCATCACATCAAGCAGGAATCATGAGACAATTAAGAAACAAGATCCCACATCAAACATCAAACAGGGATCTGCGTAGCACAATGCATAGCAAAAAGAAGTACATTAACATACTACATATACCTCACATCTTGGGGCTATCTGAAGAAAAGGATGTCAAAATGTTGAAGCTGGTTGTATCGTCAATCTCGCGGCGTCAAATCTCATGAAATGACCACACGTTGAATGCTGACACCTAAACTCCACTTAGAAAAGTGGCCAAAAAATGAATTGAGCAAATGGAAAATCTGGATGCACCATCAGATTTTTGTAGTCGAATAGTGCAAAATCAACTGTCAAATTTCTAAATTCTGAGAAAATAAAAATATGGGGCTTAAGGAATCTTTTAGATTCCCCTTAGATTCCACAAAGGTTCCATCCTCGAGGTCCTCTATAATTCGGCTACTCAAATCAAGAAATCGACTGTGTAATTGGGTTTGTGTCACTGAGAGGTGTAAGATCAACATAAAATTTGTCTAATTTGGACACTGTAAAATTTTCACCCTCCTGAGAATTTCGCCCAATCATGGTTCTCCCTGTGTTTTTCTCAGGTTCATGGTTCCACCCTACATTAAAAATTAATTAAATAATTCCCCGATTTCTGTGTGTGCTCCTGGGTACTCCATCCTGCTGGGCGCACTGACAAATGGGTTTATATACAATTTCGGGCAGATATTACAAAGATATGGTTTGCCCTTATGGTAAAAATCTTGAATTATATTGAGGATGTCGGGTGGTCAAACCTTGACCCCTCCATTTTTATATTCATTTCGTTCTTTTAAAACAACCTC